>JAKUCV010003308.1:0-100720 GCA_028386065.3 Turnera subulata | reverse complement strand
GCGTCGTCCAAGTCTCGGAACTGGAAACCGAGGCTCGATTAGTTAGGAAGATGCTCCCGAGCGCGGGAAAACTCTCGGTTTCGAAAAACGACGCCCGATTTACCTTGAATTAATTACCCAAGATTAATTCAATAGTGAATCACGGTGAAAAGACTTTTACAGTCTCGGTAAAATCAAAAATTTTACCCGGGCTGTTACACCTATTTAGGGGTCAGGGATTTAAGATTTAAGAGATTAAGCTTTAATGGTTTAGGATTTTTAGGTTTTAAGGTTTAGAATTCTAAGATTTAGGGTTTAGAATTTTTGGGATTTTGGGATTTTAGGTTTAGGTATTCAGGTTTAAGGGTTTTAAGATTTAGGATTTTGAGATTTAGATATTTATGGTATAGAATTTTTGGGTTTAGGTTTTATGGTTTAAAGTTTAGCAGTTTTGGATTTAGGATTTTTAGCCTAGGGTTTAAGGTTTGAAGACTAGGATTTTAAAGTTCAAGTTTTAGGATTAAAGTCTTTTTTGGGTTTATGGTGTTAGGGTTTAGGTCTAGGGTTTAAGGTTTAAGGTTCAGGGTTGAGGGTTTAAGATTTTAGGTATCAGGTTTATGGTTTGGTTAAAAAAAGTCCTTAAAATTTTCTAAATTTATGTCAATCCCTCCTGTTAACTTAGTTAAAAAAAATTAGCAGTTCCAGGAGGTTTTATAAAAAAATAAAAGTTCAGGGTACCTCTATTTTTTTTTTTAGTTCGGGTTTTTTTTTTGTTCTAATTTTTTAGTCTAGGGGTTTTTTCTGTTTCAAACTTAAAGTTTGAGGGGTAAAAAGTAATTAACCCAAATAACTCTTTTTTATAAAAATAAATGAAACATTTGAAAACCAAGATGTCACTCCACGTTTATCTTTGAGCTTTCATAAACTGGAATTTTATTTCGGATGCAGTGAAGAAAACGTTAATTTACCCATTATTTGCTGGTTAAAAAAGAAAAAAGTCTACTGATCCGTCACCCATTCCTAATCAGTCTGCTTTTCAGTTTTCGATATGTGGAAAAACTATCTTAAAAGATGTATATACTATATATCATAGTACATAAGTAACTGATTAATCATATAAACAAATCAGTGGTATTTTTAGGAACAAATTTGGAAGTGTTTGTCAAATTAATCCTAAACTATGGGGTTGGTCTAATTGGTAAACGACTTAGTTCTGCTTTAGTGAGGTATTAGGTTTGAGTCCTCGTGTATGCAGAAACTTGTTGGGAGACTCACCCACCATAACTAGGTGTGGCGATCCGGGTCGGATCCGAATTAATGAGGGGAATGCTCTGGATATTAGATGAATACGTGATTACATATTTTTTTTTTTTGTTCACCAGATGTCTAAAACACCAAAATCTTATTCTAACTATATTATTAATTTTCATTTCCTTTACATTATTGACAAAAAAAATGTTATAGTTTGATTAATGTTTTTTTATTTTAAAAATTATTTTTGATGGAATTGTTTGGAATAACAGATGTAAGGTTTAGGATTTAATTATCAATATTAAAAAAAAATCGGACTCAATTGAGTTTTGATAAAAGGTGTAGGACTTAAAATGTCTTTATTCCTGGCAAGACATAATTGACACAACAATTTTTTAAACTGAAAATGTAATTAAAACTTGATTTGTCCACCTATGAAAAATTTAGAACTCAATTATCCATTTTGAAAGATTTAAGACTCAATTGATTTTGGTTAAGGCATTTAGGACTAAAAATGCCCTTATCTCTCAAAGAAGGCTTGCCAGCCAGGGAAGGCCAATATTAGGGCGAAGGGGAAGAAAAAGTGAGTAAATGGAATTAATGCAAATACGTACCCCGATCATGACAACGAAATGGTGATACTTGTCAGTGGTTTGCAGCATTGGCATAAATGAAAAGATGGAATGGCATCAAGATGTATGCTTACGATAGAGAAACTAATATTTAGAAGAGAAAAAAAAAAGAAAAGAAATTGAGGATGGCATATCAAAGCAATTAATGCAGTAGTCATCGATGCCTCCCGGCTCCCTCCATCTGATGACTACATGACGATTACAATGATTTTGATTTCCAGGTTTGGGTTGGCAGGCTGGGACAGGAAATATAATCTTTCTTTTATGGTTCCTGTAGATACCGATATCTCTACCAAGTACCAAATAGGTTTTTGTTTATTTCAACAATATACCAAGTGTACACAACAAAATAAATAATGTGTGTGTGTGTGAGAGAGAGACAGAGACAGAGCCAGCCTACATTTGAATAGTACCAAATGGGATAAGGACAAAATTTTCACACGAGGACAGGAGAGGGATTGCTGGAAGTGTTCACAACTATAAGAATGAAAGTCTGCCAGCGTCTCTGTATCACAACAAATTCTTCCTTGAGGCTTTAAATTAGACAAATTAAGGTAAAGTCCTTCCAACAAATTCTTCTTTCCTTGCTAGAATTGCTAGCTAAGCTTGAAAATATAATCAGTCTCGGATATAAAGATTTCTTTGTTATACAACCTGTATTGAAGATCTATATGTTTTCTATTGTGTTTACTTTCTCTTTACTCCCTCTCTAGTCTTTACTTGCCACTATGATTTACTGGATCTAGCTATAGGATTAAGAAGCATTAAAATCACTTGCTTTCCAATCTATTGGGATCTATATGTAAGGATTTATGAATAACTTAGATCGATGCAAACGTTCTTGTCACAGGTTCCTCTAGTATAAGAGATCAGATAAAGTCGTCTTGAGTCTCTGAGAACCATCAACTTTTGTCTCCACATCCAAGAGTACTTTGCCCTAATGGACGTGGCATCGGCAAAATGGTTCCACGAACTGGTATGTATGTCAACCACACTATATTGGGTGTTGTTTTTTCTTTTAGTGTTTTGTTAAACCTCTGATCCATCCATTAATTTGAAGGGAATGGACGACTATGAATTGATCCATCAGTGCCATGTCAGTTCTCTTGCTGATCTGATCACCACACAAAACATGACAATTGCATCCGCAGAAAACACACGACGATCTTTCTCCTCAGAGAGCTATTCCTCTAATCCTTCATCTTTCAACGCCAAGAAGGAAACCGCAGCCAGTACTTTTAGCGGTTCCTCCTTGGACAACTCATCAAAAACCAGCTCTCAAAGACCTGCAAAGCTGCAAAAGACTAACAGCTGGGGCTCAGCTATTACCACCGACCAAAGATCGCCAAAATCTTCTCCCCCTCCCTCTCAAATCCTTTCTTTCGAAGCTCCAGTACTTTCGGCGGCTTCTGATCCCCAGCACTTCTTTGGGAATCTGGGGAACATCGTGAAGCCAGTGAAAGATGAGGCTGCATCTCCTCCTAGAGAAGTCAACTTTCTATCTTATCAGAACCAGAATTATGCACCAAAGTCCGACCACGGCACTAAGAGGCCTTATTCCGCCATGACCAGAAGTCCTTCACATGCACAAGACCACATACTGGCCGAGAGAAAGCGTAGGGAAAAGCTGACCCAGAGGTTCATAGCTCTTTCCGCCGTCGTCCCGGGCTTAAAGAAGGTATTTGATTATATATAAATATACATATATAGATAACCAGCACCATAAATATATCATTCTTGGGAAAGAAAAGCATGTTTTGGTTCTTGGACTAATTAATTAAGCATTAATGAAACGTAAATAATTTGTTTACAGATGGATAAGGCTTCTGTTCTTGGAGATGCCATCAAGTATATAAAAGAACTTCAGGAACGAATGAAAGCAGTGGAGGAGCAGAACAAGACCAAAACCGTGGAATCGGTGGTTCTTGTGAAGAAGTCTCAGCTCTCGGCTGATGACAATTCTTCTTCCTGCGAAGACAATCCTGATGATGGTCCCTCCGATTCCGCACTGCCAGAGATCGAAGCAAAAGTCACCGATAAGGATGTGCTCATTCGAATCCAGTGCAACAAACAACAAGGAATTGTAGTGAAAATACTGGGTGAAATAGAGGCTCTTCGTCTGTCCATACTAAATAGCTCCGTCTTGCCTTTTGGGAACTCCACCCTTGACATCACCATTATTGCCCAGGTAATTAATTCATCTCCAATCCCACGTGCCCATCTTCATTTCCTTTATGGGAGATATAGGCTAATGTTCATCCTGGCTTTCCAAAGTATTGTTCATTAAAGTTGCACTTTCATCTGTATTACATGAATCAAAACAAAATAGTATATATATTATAGTAGCATCCAATATATAGAATAGTTAAAGAATAAGAATATTCTTAACTCATAAATCTCTTTATATATTCTACCCAAACTCATATTATGAATGTCCTAAAAATCAATAGCATATATACCATTTTTTTCTTTTTCGCTCTCGAGACAATAAAACTCGGTACTGTCCTTGTTAGTTATTACAATTATTATTTTGGTTTTGCAGAAGGACAAAGAATGCACAATGACGATGAAGGATCTTGTCAAGAACCTAAGACTGGCATTCCTGAAGTTCATGTGATTTGTCCAAGCGAATTCATCGATGCCCAGCTGTATATTAAGCAGTTTCTCCATTTTTTCAGTACCAATATTCCTATTGAGTGCTTATTTTGCCGTGGGGGTTTCTTTCTCGTTTTTTGCGTGGTTGACATACTGACCATGTTCTGCTAAAGAAATCCCCGTATACGGCTGTTAGAGTGTATATTAGAGAGGTTTTTTGGGCTTTGATGATAAATGATCCAAATCTCCAACCTTTCCTTGCAATTCACATCAGCAACGACTGGTTTGTGTTAAAGCTATTTCTCCATCGTTAGTGCTGCCTTATGGGAAGTAACATTTGTACTTTTATCTTTTATTAGTTTTTGGCACTTGAGCCGAATGAATTAGGTGGCCTGGGCATTGCATAAGTTATATAATAGTGTAACTTATATTGCAACGTACGCAGTTAATTTGTTCCCAGACTTGTTTGTATTTTTTCTTTTCATTTAAAAACTGATGTTACTGATCAATATTCTTGTCTATTTTTAATACTACTTATTTAGTTGAGTTATGTCAATCTGATTGGGTAGCAAAAAAAAGTATTACTCTGGTTATGTCCTCTAGCCTGGGTTGCTTTGCCACCACAAGGTTTTGGGGTAATTCTCTGTAAGGATGCTTTTTAACGTAATACAAGTTGTTTCAGACAGAAAAAAAAAAAGTTCTAAAACTTAACCAACCCACTGATCATCTTTGTCTTCCTACGTACAATTGTATGTATACACCTAGTCTGTTTCAAATGTCCCTATGTTACGGAACGTTCTCAGCTAATTGTTTGTTTAGAAAGCCTGGAGGGTAATGAGAACCATGGGAAGAAATGAAGGGGAGGGACAAAAACTTATCGCGTCATGATTGGATAAGTCTATTACTACGGATCGAGAGTTCACTTTTTTTTTCCTCTCTTAGGTGTTTCTCATCCAATGCCAGCTCATTTTTAAAAGATAATGATATCGCGATTAAACAAGAACAAGACATTATAGAAACAATGAAGGCTGGTGCCTCTAGTCCTAAGGTGTTGCCTTCTCCCATTTTGAACTCAAGATTAAGGTTATGCTAGACATTGCCTATGTGTGACTAAATGGCTGCAAATGAACCAAAATCGATTGTAGTTTCTATAGCAAATTTAAACTAGCTTAAGATCGACTGGTGTTTGTTTCTGAAGTTCGACTCTTATAGGCCCGGATCGTTGTTTTGTAAGCCTTATTAAGCTATAAATGAACCAAATCGTCAACTACAGTTTTTTCTTTTGAGAATCAAATCGTCAACTATTGTTTAAACTAGGTAAAAAGCATATATTTTTGCACTTACCTTAAAAGACAAATTCTATGGTTCACTGCCTGGCATGCCTTGTAATATCATAAATAGAATCCTTAAAATGAGAAAAACAAGTAAATCAATTTTTCTAAAAGTAGGAAGAGGGAACCTTTGTTAATACAATTTGCATATGTAACTAGCTCTAATAAATTTATTACGGATCACACACTGTCTGTCTTCTTCGGAAGGATATATGTAAATTTTCACAGTTAACGAAATGCTCCACGGAGGTCTTAAAAAGAATAATATTGATTGGCTTACAAATTTGTTACAGATTATTATATGTCTTTTATTTACTTTTATATTTCTAATCGAATTAACAGTACAATATATTTGGGGGGGTCATTCTATGGTGCTCCATGACTATGGTACTCACCATAATTTTTTTATTAATTATATTTTATATAACACTAATTTAAAGAATTCAAATAATAATAGGTACTTTCCTTAGTTAAGAATATTTTAATTTCCACTTTAATTGAAAATTTAAATTTATAATTTATTTGAAAATTGATACGAGTTTGGGTAGACCTATTTATTTTAGGGGTCTGAACCAATAATTATTAATAGGTCAACCCACTAAAATCACAGGTCGATCTATCAACTATTGAATAATTATTAATAGGTCAATAAGTTAAAATTGATAGGTCAACCTATTAGCAAGCAATACAATTTTTTTGTTGCGCGGAGGTCGACCTGTCAAATGTTGAATGATTATTAGTAAGTCGAGCCCTTAAATTTGAATGATCAACTTATTAGCTAGTAAACAAAATTTTTTAAAACATTTTTTTAGAGGAGGTCAACCTACAAAATTTCCAGGTCGACCTATTACCTAGTAATCACTTTTTTTTCAGGATAGGAAGTTTATCTTGTATTTACGAAGACTTTACCTATTAGCAGGTTAAAATCACGATTCCACAATATGTGATGTCCATGTATAAAAGTTACTAAAAAATATTATCTAAATAAATTATATTTTTATAAATTAATTTACAATCCAACCAAGAAAAATATAATTTCACAAATTCATAAGGTGGCATATATTAAGATGTAAAGACATTTTGAGGTACTCAGTATTTTTTAATTTTTTTTCAACAGTTTAAATTAGTACAATTTTAAAATATGTCATTGATTTTATTTAGGAGACAAAATTATATTATAAATTTTCTGAAAATAATTAGTTACTTATCTTTATAATATTTACAATTCGTAATAAAATTATTTAAGCACTTATTCTCAATAAATTAAAATGATATATTATTTTTGTAAAAAATATAGTTAAAAAATCATAATTTAGTATACATGTTGATGAAAAAATACTTTATCAACTTAGGATATTTTTGTATTTTCTAAATGTTTGTTTTTTTTGGGAAATTTTTAAATGATTATATAACATTAAGCATAGTACAGTAAAAACATGTTATTAGTTGTAAGATATGCAACTTAAAAAATTTAAATAATGGCATTAATTAAAACTACGGATGATTAATTCCTCCCAAAGGAAAAATAATATTTTTATTAAATTTAATATCACCTTAGAAGCTAATCGTTATTAATTCTTATATTAGGTGGATTTCACAAAAAAATATTATATATATATATATATATAATCTTCCTAAAAAAAATATATAGACAAACAATTCATAATCAAGCATAAAAAAGTACATTGACCCTTCATGTAAATAATTTTGTTTTCAATAAATAAGATATGATATTACCGAATAAAGGTATAGTTAAAAATATAATAGTATAGCATATATCAGCGTAGAATGGTATTTTATATGCATTCAATATTTTTTTTTCAAATGGCTACCTAATTGTAATGAAAATGTGAAACGCCCCGACCCGTATTTACCGTATACAGTAAACACGTGCCGGAACTGTGACAACCCAGCCCAACAAGGCCTAGCATACAGTGTATATCACAATAACTCGGGCTCAACAGCCCATAGTAAAAACATCGATAGTATCTTAACACGGCCCAATGGCCTGACAATAACATATCAAAACTGGCCCAACGGCCCAACAATAATAAAAACATGCACAGCAGAAGACTTAAAATAACTAACACTGTATGCGACACATGCAATCTATGGATCCAAGCCTGTCCAAGGGTACGCATCAGCTCGCCCGGTACATTCCTGCACTACAAACAACTCATCCTACGGGATGAAACCCCGCAGGCGAGGGGTGAGTCCGAAACGCTCACCGACGAAAGATAAACAGTGATATATTCAACCATAACACTTTCGAAGTAAAACATCCATCACAACAATAAGCAAACCCTCACATCACAAGGAAACTATCACAAACAGCATCACAGTGGAATACAACTCAAACAACACAACAGAGGAATCAACTAAATCATATCAAGCACATCATAATCAATACTGAACCAAGACCCAAAGATTACTTATTAGTTTTTATTACCAATTTTATCTTCTGGGCCCCGTCACTGGACAAGCTAGGGTCGTACCTGGTTATTAACTAATTCTGGATGCCAGGCCCCACCACAATCCGGGATCAACATCCCCATATCTCAAATCCGGGATCAACATCCCAATATCTCAAATCCGGGATCAACATCCCAATAACACAAATCCGGGGTCAACACCCCAACCAACAAACCCTCTGGCAAGGCACNCTATCACGTTTCTACAACAGCATCAACAAATCCATAACAGTCAAGTATCAGCCGACAAACATTCCAGCAGATCAAACAAACAACGTTAATCCACAAACAACAAAAATACACACACAGCATTACGGGCACATATCAAGGTTTATCCATCCTCACCTGGTATGTCTCTGAAACTGCTATCCAGTCAACTCCCGATACCCTATGTGTACATATGGGAATACAATAATCACTTATAGTGCACAACAAAATATTTATGCATGATACCGGTTTAGAAATCGTTATACGGCTTGCCTTATCCAATTTCTTTATTATGAAATTAACCTCCTTATTCACTATACCATTTATACTTAATTTCAAATTAAAACCGAAACCGAGTTTCTTATCGATATTCTAATTATACTTAATTTTAAATTAAAACCAAATCCAAACGTTCAAGCCGATATCCCGGCTTTCCAGCCCTTTGTCGATAAGGGGAAACATAAACATTTTAAAATACATGTATACATACGTATATTTATACATAATCGATACTAGATTAAACGTATATCTGGTGTAACCATATTTATACTTATATAGTAGATAATCCCCATTTTACCATATATATATTTATGTATTAATTAAATTGTAACTTCATTATTTAGCTAAACATAAATTTAGTAGGATACGTATATATAATCATTTATACACATGTGCTTATAATTCATAGATATTCATATTTATATTTTTAGTTTACATTTGACATTTAAATCAAGTAAATAAATATAATCGGGCCTTTAATTATTAAGAGTCCAAACATAAATTAACTAAACCGAAATTTAAATACTATAGGTCTTTCTAATGGTCCAACACAAAATAAAATTATAAATCGAATTACGAAATATAAATAGAATTAAGGATTAGTATTTGATTAATTAAATTAAATCTTTGTTTAATTAAACAATTAGAGTCCGGGTTCGTTAACGTTGTTCGGGTTCATTAACGTTCTTAGTCCGTTAGGATGTATCCGTCCCGAGAACATGGGCCTCCGCACATCAGCCCGTTTCCGAGCCCATTTGTGCACCGGGCCCAAACCCGAGCCCATGATGAAATAAGCCCAAGGAATTACCCAAAGTAACCCGTCCATTGAGTTCCGTTTGCTGAAGACGCGCTGTTCACGCCGGCAGACATCCGAGACCTCGCCGGAAAATTCCCGGAACTCGCCGGAACCTCGCCGGATTCCGGCCATCACTGTTCACGGCAGTCTTCAACCCAACCAATGTCTCTGTTACTGTTCACTACTCATCCAAACACACAGTGACACCACACACAGCTCAATTCTGGCCAAAGCATCCCGACCCACCATCGTCATTCGTCACAACAATTAGCCCCAACCATCATCACAGCAGCACGCACCAAGTTAGCAACCAACACCTCAATCGTTAGACACTCAATCGAGTTTGAAAACCCAAAGCAAAAAGAAGAGAAAGGTTCGGCAGCAGCTTACCCACGGCGGCGATTCCCAGCTGAGGAGGAAGGAAGGCAACGGGCGACAGATCGTGACGGGTTGCGTGGAGAAGACGGCGCGGTGGGGGTCTGCAGCGTCGGCGTCGTAGCTGCTGTGGATCCTCACTCGGCGGTGTCAGTTGCTTGGAGCTGCAGGCGGCGGCGCGATCCAAGGCAGCGACGGCTTCGGTGGTGGTAAGGGGAAGAAGGGAGTGGAGGCGGCGGCGATGGTGTTTTGCAGCGATGGCAAGGGGGTCACGGCAGTGGGAGGAAGGACGGAGGAGACGAGGGGAAAGAGAAGAAGAGGTGTTTGGTGGTGACCGGTGGTGCTTGGCCGGCGGTGAAGGAAAAGGGGAAAAAGAAAAGAAAAGAGGAAGGAGGAGAAGAGAAGTGGTGGCGACTGCAGATGGAGGAGAGATTGGGCAAGGAGGAGGAAGAGGGAGGAGGGGAGAAAGGTAGAGGAGAAGGGATTGGAGGTGGGTGTGTGGCTCGGTAGGGAGAGGAAAAAGATAAAGAAAAAGGGGAAGGAAGAAGACAGAAAAAAAATAAAGAAAAAGAAGAAGTGGGGGTAGGCGGCGGCTGAAGGAAAAGAGAGGAGGAAAGAAAGAAAGAAAAGAAAAAGGAGAAGAATAAAAGAAAAGAAGAAGAGAGGTGGGGCCCGCGGCTGAAGGAAAACCTGGGAAAGAGAAGAAGTGTAGCCGGGAAAGAGAAAGAGAAAGGAGAGAGGAGGAAGAAGAGTGGCTCGGGGCAAGCTCGTTGGCGGGTCCGGATTCTCGCGTCGGAATCCCATAGACGCAGGGATACCCCCGTCTTTCCGACAAATTCCGTCCCGAGTCCAAAAATACAACTTGGGCTCGGAAAATCCGATTAATCCTCCTGAACGTCGTCCAAGTCTCAGAACTGGAAACCGAGGCTCGGTTAGTTAGGACGACACTCCCGAGCGCGGAAAAATTCTCGGTTTCGAAAAACGACTACCGATTTACTTCGAATTAATTACCCGAGATTAATTCAACAGTAAACCACGGTGAAACAATTTCTACAGTCCCGGTAAAAATCAAAAATTTTACCCGGGCTGTTACAAAATGCATTGCTTTCTTGTTCAAAATTTAATGAGCAATATAGTTGATTCATTTTAACAACAAGAAAAAGACAAAAAGTGCTCACATTCAATAATTTTATTAGATAGTCATCACATACTAATAGTTGCAATATATGAGCCTCGTAAAAAGAAAATATTTCTTTTAAAAACATAGAACACTCTATATGATACTAGAGGAAAAAAATTATAATTTTAAAAAATTCATAATATACTTTATTTATGTTAGAAAGTTATCTGTAACGACCCGGGTAAATTTTTCGCAATTTTACCGAGTTGTTTTAACTTTTACATAGATAAATAAAATTTTATCGCGGTTAATCGAGAATTTTATCAATCCGAGTCAATTTTCATTAGTATTTTTATTATTCTTACAATTTATAAAATTATTATTACTTTTACCATTATTATCACTATTTTACTAATCAATATTAATAATAATACTTTTATTATTAATATGCCGGAATATTTTTGTTACAACTGAAGCGCCCCGACCCGTATTTACCGTAACACAGTAAACACGTGCCGAAACTATTCATAATGATAGAACAGACAGTACAACGTGCAAATATTATACAATAGCAACTATCAATACAACTGTCACCCACACTCGGGGACCATTATTCAATCCAAACACAGTGCTCTCAACAGCAGCAGATAGTATCAGTAATATACATATCACAGGAAATCAGTTAAACAGCATCGTATATCACACAGCAGCGGAAGACTTTATGCACATGCAGCGGAGGTATGGATCCGGAGTCAGGTGGAGAAGAAAGCAGCAGCCATCGAACGTCGTACCTGAACTACGGAGACAACTTAACCTACGGGATGAAACCCCGCAGGCGAGGGGTGAGTCCGAAGTGCTCACCGACGAGGATAAACAGTGATATGCAGGCAACCGTAATACTTAAAAGCAATCACAGACAAGCAACAACATTTCTCCACAACTGAACCAAGGCCAAAAGAATGCTTAATTATTATTACCAATTTTATCTTCCGGGCCCTCGTCACTGGACAAGCTAGGGTCGTACCTGGTTATTAATTAATTTCGGATGCTAGGTCAAGAACCAATCCACATATCAGAACAACCAGATATTCGGCATATCCGAGCCACCGCGGATATTTGGCATATCCGAGCCACTGGGTATTCGGTATACCCCAACCTCAGGCGACGTCATGCCAACCAGATATTCGGCATATCTGAGCCACTACGGATATTCGGCATATCCGAGCCACTGCGGATATTCGGCATATCCGAACCACTGGGTATTCGGTATACCCTAACCACAGGCATGACGGGCCAATCAAACCAAGTAACCGACCATAGCATCCCAAAATTAATTTTCAAACCATCGGGTCGTACCACTACTTCCACATGACAATTATACCAACATCTCAAATCAGTTCCAATTTCAATTCCAAATTCTTTTCCACAATTTCCACAGTCAATAGTTCAACATCAATCTCAGCATAATATCCACAGAATCAATAACACAGTCCAAAAGCAACAATAATATCCACAGCAGATATTCAGCCAACAATCAACAATTTAGCAGCTCAATCGAACAACAAAGCACACAAAGTATTACAGGCAACATAACAAGGGTTATCCATCCTCACCTTAGCCGATAATCAATTATGAAATTGTCCAGCAAGTTCCAAGTCCGGTTCCTCAGCAAATTGTTCGTTGTCAACTCCTATATCAATCAAATAATATGCACACATAAGATGGTATGCAAATGCCTTGCTAATACTATATACCGTAAATTTAATATAACCTCGGCTCGGTTACTCTCCCGGATTAATTTTCCATTATCGTCATCATTCACCATTTATTTCAAGTGCCAAAATACTATTCTATATTTAATCCTATACCCGGTTATTATTCCGGTATTTTACTACCTTGATAATACCCTTTCTAAAATTATTCCATAAGTATGTACTTTCCAAAATATTATTTCTTTTTCAGAATATATTTCCCAAATTTATTTTCTTTCCATATACCATATAATATTTTCTAAAGTTATTCCTCGAAATATTTATTTTCCATACCAATATATATTTTTCCCCATCTCATTTTTATTTTCTTCCATTTTATTTTTCTTCCCAGATTTCATTTTCTTCTTCTTCTTTTTTTACTAAATCGGACTGGGCCCCAGAACCCAAGCCCAGACTCAAGGCCCAAGCCCAGGCCAGCTAGAACCCATCAGCCCCAGGCCAGGCCCGCGCATAGGCCCAGGCGTGTTAGCCCAGACCACGAGCCCAAGGCCCAGGTCACGATCCACAGACCCAAACCACATCCAGGCGCGGGTCAACCCATACCCACGTTCCCGGGTCGGACCTCCTCCATCGGGTATGCTCACCTTGCTTTGCAGAGGTGGCGGCGTGGCGAGACGGGCTGCTTGGTGAGGCGACGACGGCGTGAGGCACGGGCGACCGCGAGCAGGGTGGCGCGGTGACGAGGCCGGCAGAGGCAGGGAGTGCGGGTGGCGTCGCTGCGGCCGGCGGTGTCGAGGTGGGGCTCGGGCGCGCGTCACACGAGGGAGGAAGGAAAGGAGGAGCGGGGGTCGCGGCGGCCAGCGAGGAAAAGAGGAGGAGAAGGAAGGAGAGGATAAGGGCGAGTGGCCGGCAGTGGTGGCTTGGTGGGGCTCCTCCTTCTCTGCAAATCGCGATGCCGCCGCACTTCTCCCTTCTGCCTTTGCTCACAGACGCGCCTGGAGGATGGGAGCCCGATTGCATCGGCTCCGATCTGCTGCTCAAGCCGCTGCTGTCGCACCCTCTTCCTCTCCTCGATTTCTGTCGCGCCGCCTCTCTGCCATCAATCGCTGCCTTCCACCTTTGCCTCCTTCCTCTTCTCCTCACCCTCGCGTCCTCTCCCTTTCACCTCTGCCTCACGGTTGCTGCCCCTTCCTTGCCGTCGCCGACGGCAGTAAAATGTGGGTAAGTCTTTCCGAAGACCCTTTCCTCCTTTTCTTCTCTTTCCTTAACCCAATTGATATGGGTATGAACCAATCGAGTCAATTGCTTGGTTGTGGCTCTGTGTGCTTGTAATCGGGGGTGGATTGGGTTGTTGATTGTTGTGTTGGTGGGTGGATGGCGTTGATCTTGCTGTTATGAGCATGGGTGTTGGTGTTTTGGACGGTGGATTTGGTTGTGTGGTGGAATTGGGCTGGTTGCTACTTGAGGAACAGTAGCAGAGGGGATGCTGCCATCGTGAACAGTACCAAGACGAAATTCGGCGAGAATCCATTGTCTCGGGAATTTTCCGGCAAAGGCTCAGGACTTTCCAGCGGGCAGAACATGATATCAGGACTTGGTAATTGCTCGGACTCGTTTGCACCATGGGCTCGGGTTTGGGCTCGGTTTGCACAACGGACTCGAAAACGGGCCGAACGTATGGAGGCCCATGTCCCCGTGACATATACATGCGTTTGACGGACCTAATCACGAAACCGATGAATAAGTAAAATATGTGGACGTATTATATAATTAAATGGTTAACGATTTAATTTGCGGATTAAAAACGATATTATTTTTGAATAACTATGTATTTATAAGGCTAAAATATAACCAGCATGAAATTTATTCTATGACTATACTATGTTCTGTTAATGGTGTTATTATTATTATCTTAACTCTAATTACAATTACTGTTTATATATACATATGTATTTATAAATATTACAATTACAACATATACATATTTGTTGTTATTTTCTCGGGAACGGCTATTTATCGAAATGTTATTATTTCATGTTTAAGTATAGACTACAAATACTTTACGGGTTATAATTATTTTATAGCCGTAAAAGAAATGTTTAATGGAAACAATTTTGGAACGACGATAACGATGTTAATTATGGATAAGCCGAATAATAAATTAATCTCATGCATTGCATTCTTCGATGTGCATTATAAGTGATTGTATGTGTTGACATGATATAGGGACAAACAAAGCCATATGGATTACGTGTCGGTTTCAGAGACATACCAAGTGAGGATAAGTAAATATTTATATACCGACCGTGATATCAAGTTGCTGTTTGTTTACTATGTGTGATATTTGTTGGTATGATACTACTTCTGTGTCTGTGATTGATTGTTGATGTTATTGATGATGTTGGAATTGTTGGTGATAGTAAGTTTATTGTTGTTGTTGTTGACTGTGAGAATTGTGTGAGTTGAGTACCAGGGGTACTATTATGTGATGACAGTTTGGTTAAGTTATTATCTAGACGAGCGGAGAGGTCGTGGGCCTACTCGGCATAATGAGATAATAGACGGTTAATAGTGACATGGTAACAAGTCGAGGGAAAAGAAGATAATAAAATGGAAACACTTAGACATCTAGTAAGTCACAGTTAAATGTTGGAATAGCCTGATGGTAGTCTTTATATTTATGGTGCTGGGGGAGAGTGTGCTTGGGGTCAGCTTCCTGTCTGTACCAATTTTTATTTTAGGCGCTGGGGGAGAGTGTGTTTGGGGTCTGCTCCCTGTCTGTGCCAGTTATTACGTGGAGGTACCAGGGCAGGGTCCACGGGCTAGCTAGCTTAACTACCTGGCGACGGCCACCATTTAACTAGTGATAGGGGCCCTGATAATAAAATTGGAATAGTGTGTCTAGAATCACAAGGATTGTTATTTAAGGTTTGTGAGAACCTTAGTTTATTGTTGTTGACGTGACTTGGTTATTAATGGGTTGCATGTATATTTATCTTTACTTATGGATTTTACCCGATTAGCACTTCGGACTCACCCCTCGCCTGCGTGACTCGGTCACGTAGTTTGATTTGTGCTGAGTACAGGATTACTCATGGCAAGCTACAGTGTACCCTCGGGCAGGACTCGAATCCATTAGATTGCATCAGGTTTTGCATATGGTGTCTTGAGTATTTAAATGCTTCCGCTTTGCTAATGTTGTTGCTGTATCCGAGGTCGGTGACTGACATTATATTGGGCCGTTGGGCCGGATTTTCTGTTGCATTTACTATTTATGACACGTGTCGGCACGATTGTTCGGTAATTGTTGTTTGTTGGGTAAATTTTGGTCGGGGTGTTTCATTATCTCACTAGTATTTAATATTTTTATTTTAGTAAATTTCATCAAATATTAAAATTGGTATATATACAAAATATTTTAATTTATATTTTTAAAAATAAGCATATTTAGTGAAAATTTTTATGCAAAAAAATTCTATTGGGAGACTCACCCATCATTCTCAGGCGCACAACCTGGGTCAAATCCGAATTTGTCGGGGCAAAGCTCCAACCAAAGAAAAAAAGTTATTCTATTAGAGGGATATCAAGTTTAGAAAAAATATTTTTTAGAAAATTTAATAAAATAATTCCAAAAATTTCATAGCATATCTTATGTAATGTTAGAAAATTATTTTACTAATCTTTTACGTGGTTTTCTAATTATTAATAATGTAAATATAAATAAGTTACTCAATAAGAGATTAGTAAATTTAAAAATTTATTGTTGGTATAATCAATCCCTGCAAATTAACAACCTATATTATAATAGGTTAACCTTTTTCAATTAAATTGGTCGACCTAAAAAAACTCAATTAAACAGGTCGACCTTTTAAATCAAACAGGTCGTTCTCATAAAAAATTCAATAGCTACATAGAGATTGGCAACCTAAATTACAACAAGTCAACCTTCAATTAATTAGGTCGACCCCTCCAGTTAATCAGGTCGATCCCTTTGGTTAACCGACCTTTCACAATTAAACAAGTCTGGCTTATAATAATCCTATCAATAATATCATATAGATCCATTCAAATTTGACCAAAAAAAAAATATAATAGGTCGACCTCTTCGATTAAAAGATCAATCTTACCATGACCATTGATAGGTTAACTTATAAGTTAATAGGTAGACCTCTTATTAAATCTCCAAAATAAAGTATATACTTATAAAATTGTTAGGTTGACCTATAAAGTTATTAGGTTGACCTTTTATTAAAAAGAGTAAGAGCTATTAAATATAACGGCTATCATAATATTTAGGATCTTACCGTCTTGGATGAGTTCCTACCAAAAATATTTTTTTGTATAATTAAAAAAAAAGAAAAATATAAAAAAATAATGTTATTACAAAATTACCATATCCAACATCCAATGGACATAATAGTGTTAGTATCATACTCATGGAGCACCATAGAAAAATTCTATATTTGGGTTGTATTGATGATTATGAATGCTATATAAGGTTATTTTTAAAATGGTGAATTATTTTGAATTTATGCTCTTATATTATGTCAATATATATTACAAGGTTCCCAAAACGTCCGAATGGATGTGAGAGTTCGCCAAACGGCTAGATGGATCTACATGGGAGGCTTGGGTACCATCCCGCCATTGTAACCCCTCAAGGTGGATATGAAACCATAACAAAATGTATGTGAATGTATGCCCAGCATCGTAATGGATTGCCACGTTTAAATGTGATTCACGGGTCAGAGTCTCTGGAATAAGACTCGATGTCAAGTAAATTTTGTAGACCCGATCAATAAGGTAACTCGTTCGGGTTGTTAAGTAAATGTGGAGATTCCCAGCTCAATATCTGGGGTATGGCTCATTGAACTTATAATATTTTTGGCATTATCACTTTCTTTAAAACCATTAGAGGCAAAAAAAATATTACAAAATTAAAATGTTAGCTCTGTTTATTTGAATTCCTTAGGTTAAAAATTTAAAGTGCTTAAAGACAAAATATGTGCGTACGATCGAAATTGCATTAGATTTTTAGGGATTGGGTGTGAAACTGTGAATGAGTTTATTAGTTTGTTCTTTTTATCTATTAAATTTATGATACATGTCATTTTGCAATTGATAAACAAAATAAATATTGAAGGACTTGAAGGGCCTCTATGTAATTCTCGTCAAGTGCCCATTGGCAAGGGCGGATCCCGCGGGCAGTATATGTCATTTTGCAAGTGGTTGTGGTTTAGTGGGTGTGTGTCATTTTGAGTCCCAAGTTTGCCAATTTTTTCTTCACTTTTCCCTCCATTTATCATATATTCCCATTTAAATCCTTATTTTCTCATATTATTTCAATTAAATCCGTATTTTTTCCTTCACTCCCTGTAAATTTAATACAGTAACGATTACGGCCCCCTAACAATTATTTCTGGATCGCCCCTGCCCATTGGCACCCTTTAAACCCACCCTATACTAAAAGTTGTACCCTGTCCATCCCCAAAATATTATCATTTAAAGAATCTACATTATTACAGATGTAATATTTATTTAGTGGGATGAAGGATAAATATGAAAAAGAACTCATTTAATTAATGCACATCCAAATCTTTCAGAACGACAATTGTCTTGGACCAAATTTAAAACCTTTAAGCGTGACATTTTCCAAATTATAGAGGAGAGTCATGGCGGAGGAGGATAGTAGAATTATCTATCTATACTATATATAAAAGCAAGAAGTCACCGAAAGTATTCAAATTGAAAGACAAAAATACTCCTACTTAATTTTAATAATAAAAGATGAATGATGTGTCATATATCAATGAATGACATGTAGTCTTTTATAATAACAAAAACTAAAAAAAGCCAGCAAATTAACATAATAATCCAAAATAAATATTAATAAATTTAAAAAATATTAATATTAGTTGTTCTAAAAAAATAACATATTATCATTCAAAATCTAATTGCTATTATAATTTATAATTAATATCATTTATAGTAGTAATAATTACTATTACTACTATAAGAAAAAAAATAAATTATAACAAGACCACCAAGAACCCATTGGCGCTATTAGAGCAAAGTAATAGTATTCATGCTTTTCTTACAATGGTTTTAGGTTTACAAAAAGAACAACATTAATGAATTACTCACCAATATATTCTTAAAGTTTTATGTTAATGCTTATTAATATGTATTCTTTTGGCAAGGACATATTAGGAAGTAAAAGTATTGCAACACATATAAAAAAAAAGGATAGTGGAGAAAAAGAAGAATGGAAAAGAAAAAAATAGAGGAAAAAAAGAAGAGAAGAAATCATAGATAAGGGGGGACAAATATAGCAAATTTTCAGACAACAGAATTTATTTTTGGACTTAATATCTTGTAATTTTGTCATAATTTAGAAATATTATTATTCGAAATAGTTATTGTATTAATTATTTTTGTTTCATAACTTATAAATTATAATTCAAAATCTCACTTAATCTAACAAAATATTTATTTAATTTTTTTATTATTACATAAATTTTTATAAAAATTACCTAATTGTATCTCGTGAGAGGAAAGAAGTTTATGTTTTAGTATTATTAGGAAAAATTTGTGAAAGTTTTATAAGAAAATTTGCGGCAATTGATTCATTGAGAAAAATAATCCTCCAAAAAATGATATTCTCATGACTTCATCAATTTTTCATCAATTATTTCAAAATACTAAAGTGATCTTAGTCTTATATCATGTGAAAGTTACATTTTATGATCTCTCACAATGTAGTTTGTTTTTATTATATCACATATTTATCCTTCAATTTTTTTCTGACCAAATAAAACTTAAAAATTTTATTGTCTAGCATCAAAAAAATTTTATTATCAACCAAGCAAAAAAATCACCCTTTCGCAATGAAACACTTTCTCTTTCCGAGGAGTCACCTTTCCCAGAAAAAATGTGTCGGAAAGAAAAGTTGAATTTGTGGTACCAAACCCCATCTTATTTATATTGTCTATTCAGATATGTACACATCAATCCGTTTTCTTATTGGAATTAATAATTAAAGGCTTATTGTAACTTCATATTAAAGAAAGGCCTACTATAATGGAAGTAAAACTTTGGATGTCACGCCGAATTTTCGTTCGCCACAATTAAATATTTTACAGTCCATCATTTTTTAGAAGTTGGATTAATCCTCACTTTGTTCCTTATTTTATTTATGCTCGATCTTTGCAGTTCACGTGATACACGACCAAGTAGTATGTTTCACCTCTGGTCTTCTTTTATGGACTAAGTCATAAATTAAGGCATATTGCTGCAAAAAAAAAAAAATGTACAAATTGCAAGCTACATGGTTTGGGTCAAAAGCAAGCATACATTTACATGTCTAGGTATTAAAATAAATATTTTCCACACAACTCGATGGAGTTCACAAACGATCTTGGGTTTTTGAGCCCCCATCTTTTGCATTTTGGCTAATTATGTACTATTACTTTTTGTTTGGCCGGTCATATACCCTAATTTTTAATGGGCAGGCCAATCGTGATCCCCTGATTAGGAATTTACTGACGTGGCAGGCTGCCCAGATTTGAGGTATGGAAGGTGTTTCAAAACGATGTCATCTCGTGCCAAATCGACGCTGTTTTAGAGGGTTGGCTGGACACGTCGGATCCACGTGTCTTTGTGGACCCCACACGCTACCAACCCCAAACCATGGCCTTATCGTCCCAAAAACCCGATGGTTAATGGAAAACCCAATGAATAATTTTTATTAATTTCTTTATTCTTTTGTCTATTATTTTCTTTTCTCCATAAATTTCAATTAAAAAAATATATTAGGATTCTGAAGAAAAACAAAACGATTGACATTGGATCCTACTTTCTCTCCCTAATTTTTTCTTAATGTTTTCTTATCCCCATTTATATCAAAAATATTTCCCTTTAATGCTTATTAATCAAATCACAAGTTACCAATGCGAGAGGACAAGATAATGGGTCTCTCTCTACAATTTTTTCTCCTCCCTCTAAACTTTCAAAATTAAAAACTTAAACCCCCAGTTCATCCTTTGAATAGAACTAGATCTGGTCACAGTGATTTCTTTTGCTTTGATTTCATCCTTGCAGGGCTCGATGAAACATATCTCTGTACTCATGTTAATTCAAATTTAAACAGTGTGGTCACACCCAGTTATAAACTTTGTTCCACCGATCTACCACGGTTTACAAGCCTCTAATAGTAGATCCCATTACGATCTTGCTTTTGGATCTTATTTCTCTTTGGTTTGCATTATTACTCTTGTTCTAGTTACCAAACCACTAATTCTCCAGGGTGATATCCGCCATCAATGGTTTGTATCTGCCAGCGAGGTCCATCGCCTTAGTCCGGGTATCTCAAACGAGCTCTAATTGGCTCTGTAATGGGTCCTACAGCATCATTGAAAAAGGGAAGAATTTGTTTGTGTTTGGCTTTGAGTATGAACATGACCGAAACAAGGCGCTCAAGAAGGCCCCTTGGTCGATCTCGGGCCAACTGTGAACACCCAAATTTGACCCATGAACATTTTACTAAAAGTAGATTCCAAACATGCTCAAACTTAAGGTTAATGAGAAGATTTGATTTTGAGTTAAGGCATGATAAGAATTTAATTTAGTAGAATTAGTGTATTTTGATAATCTAAACCTTTGTGCACTTAAACCTTTGGATTAATGAGATGATTTAATCTTAGGATAAAACATATAATAAGTTTTATTGACATTAAAATACATTCCATTTCGTTGCTTGGGCTCCTTTTGTTGTTTTTAACCAAATTATATGGAGATGATTTATTTTTGGGTTAGAAATGGGTTTAAGGGTCCAAGTTAATGAATTTTCCAGAGTTTATCCAGCCCATTAACACATTTCTTGCAGGCTAATTTTAGCTCTGATTTTCGTGGAAAATCAGAGTTAAATTATCATTTAAGTAGATTTTTGTGTTTTTGGTATGATTTTGCTTAAAATGGGTATCAATGTGTAACCAATCAATCTTGGAATGATTTAGGGGAGTGGGGATCAAGTAATTGAGTGATTCTGGGTTAATTAGGGGTTGATCACGCGGTAGGATCAAGTTAGAGCTGAATTAGGGGGATTGGGGGGTCAAAAAAGGAAAGAATGAGTGGCACGCGGGGTGACCAGCGGTCATTTCGCTACAACCGCCAGCACCTGGCGGTCACCCTCACATGACCGCCGGCACTGGGGGTCATCCAAAGGATGACCGCCGGCAGCGGCAGTCATAGGTACCCAGAACCCTCGATTTTCTCCGATTTTATTTCTAATTCAATCCTACGCGGTTTTGGACCAGATTTTCGGGCATAATCTTCACCATTAAGCAGGTCCACGGCCCTAGGCTTCCCAGAGCACTATAAATAGGATCCCTAACACACATTTCAGGGGACAAACAATTTTTCTCACATACACACCCATAAGCCTCGAGTGCTTGGAGAAACTCTGTCTCTCCAAGCCTAGAGATACATTCTTAGGCAGAAACTCTGAAGAAAATTCATGGGAAAGCATCAAGGAAGTAGCCAACAAGAGGAGATCAAGAGAAGACCAAAAGGAGAAAGCAATCAAAGGCAATCTAAGAGCCAAGAGGGTAGACAATTCGAGTAGAGGGACCTGACGTGAGCTGTCTCAGAAAGCCAGTCATAACTCGGGTTCTAGAGTCAGTTTCTATGATCTTGGGCTCTTTGAAAAGCCAAAAGGGAGGGCTACAACTTTGCTGTTGAGACCAGAAGCTGATCGGCCATTTACACTGTCCAAAATTCAGTAAAAGACGACCATAGATTCTGTCCAGCAAGCGAGATAAGTGTTCTAACCCTTTTTTGACTATGCATCTTATTGATTACTACTTGCTGGTAATTCGAAGATGCTTTTGTTGATTGTGTGATTGTTATGATGCCATGTGAAGAAATACGTGGGCTTTGAACCCGGTCGCCGGGGTACGTAGGTGGTCTCTAGTGGTGGAGACTCAAGCCCAAATATTTTTATTTTTCCTTTTTGTTCCGTATCTTATTCTGCAACTCCTCCAATTCAATTTTTTTATTTTTATGTGATTTTTTTCTACACTTGCACACCTGCCCAAGGCACACATAATTTCTTCAATTGCATAAGGTTTCGACCTAACACGGATGGGTGCCTAACACCTTCCCATCCGTGACGAACCCCCGATCCCATTTCTTTGGTTCGCCATGACCATGTAGCCTAAAGGAGTCATGTAAAGATTTTTTTCCAAATTTTTCCCTTAATAAAATTTGGGTGGCAACTCCATTGACGTGGGATTGACCCGAAGAAGAAGGTATAAAGAAATGGGTGAATAGGCCCAAGTGATTTTGGGTCGGGTATTCACAGGTGGCGACTCCACTGGGGAAGTAGTGGGTTCAAGAGACCGTGTGCAATTGTTGAATCTAGTGTGCCTTTTTATTTCTCATCATAAGTGCCTTGCATTCATGATGATTGATGTGAAGCCTCTACCGTAAGAGGGCGAGGGAATCCGAGTCCACCACAATGCTTTCTTTAAGTGATGGCGGCTTGAGTGAACCCGTTTCTCGATGTTTAGCAATGATGGGGATTAATTGGCCTTGGACCTCACGCTATATCCATTATCACATGTGAGTATTCAACCTATTCCCTAGCGGCAATCTCTAGCCCCCAACCAGCTGCATACCCTGAGTATCTAATGCATATTGAATCAATAAGTGGTATGTGCATTTTTGTGTAATTATTATTGTGGATTCTTGTATGTGTAAATAGAGTGTTTTTATTTTGATAAATCAGAAAAATCAGTAAAAAATACATAGGAAAGTGTGTAGTAAAAGCGGGACCGCCGTGCTGACTCTGCGTAGGGTGCTACATCGCATGGTGTAAACTGATGAGTCTAGGAAAGCAACCTTAAGGAAGTAAGTACACATGCTTAAGCTGATGTTAGATTTTTGGTGTTATTTCCCAGTTGGTACGCACGTTCTGCCGGTCTACCTTGTCTTAGGGAATTCATAATTGCATACATTGGGCATTGCATCACATGTTTTTCAAAACATAAAACACAAATTCGAGCTAGAGTATTTCACTTTTTCAAATCCTCATTTTTTGTGCTTGAGTCTTGAAAGAAGAAAAAAGGAAGAGATGTTTTGAAAGAACAATGAAACATGATTTGTGAGTGTATTCAATCACACTTTCCCACTATTTTCAAATGTCTTGAGAGAAAACTAAGCTTGAGTCTAGGATTCCTGATGACCATGAACCCTTTCATTAGAATTGAACCCTTAGGTTACCAGGGGTGGGTAGTGCCTTAGTTGGAAGGAGATGGTGAAGATATTAGGGATGAGGGATATATCATAAGGCGATGAATCTTAGTAGACGGGGAGATGGTGAAGACATTGGAAGTCATGAAGGTATCCTAAGGCAAAAGGTGGAAGAAGACAGAGGCAGTGACGAATCATCAATTTAAGACACTGAAGTGAATTTGGGCCTTCTCGTGAGAGGAGATGTAAGCCCCAATATTTATGGCAGAAAAAGGGAGATGGGATGATTTGGTTGGGCTTTCTCGTGAGAGGAGACATAAGCCCCAATACTATGGTAGAAGAAATGAGATGAAGTGACCTGATTTAGCCTTCTACAAGGACAGACATGTAAGTCCCAGTTTTTACTTGTGAACCAAGTTGATGAACCAAGATGAGAAGCTGAGAGAAGAACGATACAGTGTGGGAATCCAAGCTGACAAGCCGAGCCGAGGGACCAAACTGACAAGCCAGATTGATGTGCAAAGCTGAGATATCAAGTGGAGACGTTGCCATTAAGAGAAGATGCAAGCCCCGGCTTTTACTTGTGAACCAAGCTGATGAGCCGAGCCAGCGAATCGGGTTGATGAAATGAGTTGGGGAACCAAGGAGAGTAGCCGAGTTGAGTTGTCAAGTTGAGATGGTGAGTAAAGATGCAAAGAAACCGGGATGTGAAGCCGAGCCGAGCTGACAAGAGCTGATCATACTAGCTTGTGAACACCCAAATTTGATCCATGAAAATTATATTGAGATTAGACTCCAGACATGTTTGAATCATAAGATTGATGAGTTAGTCTTGGGTTGAAGCATGGATGGGGTTTAATTTTAGTAGAATTTATACGTTACAGTAATTAAGACTTTTATATGTCTAGGATTAATGAGATGATTTAATCATAGGATATGTTAAGGACTAAATTGCTAAAATGTATTTTATCTCATTAAATTTGGGCTTGTTTATTTATTAAACCCAACTATATTTATTCTTGGGTTGAAGATAAATGTAAGGGTCCAATTTAATAAGGCATGGACTTTTCTTCAGAGTTGCAAAGCCCAACAACACCTTGCTTGCAGACAAATTTAGCCCTGATTTTCGTGAAAAATTAGAGTTAAATCATTCCTTAATAGCAAGAATGTTTTTGGTATGATTTTTTTGCTTAAAATGAGGAATCAATGTGTAAATAGTCAATTAAGAGATGATTGAGAGGAGTAGTAATCAAGAAAGTAGAGGATTCTGGGCAGTCTAGGGGTTAATTACAAAGTAGGATCAATCAGGGAGGAATTAGGGGAGAATCGGGACCGAAAAAGGAAAGAACGGGTGAGACGCGTAGGCGCGGGCGGTCATCGCGGGCGGTCTTCCACCCATGACCGCCCGGCCTGGCTGTCATCCATAGGATGACCGCCGGCCATGGCGGTCATGCACACCCAGAAACGCGATTTCTCCCTGATTTTTGCCCGTAATTTGATTCTATTCGGTTTTGGCCCAGATTTTTGGCCATTACCTTGATCATTAAGTTGGTCCACGCCCTAAGGCTACCCAGAACACTATAAATAGGACCCTCCTCTCACATTTCAAAGGACATTCTATTACACAAATACTCTTCATAAAGCTTTGAAGCTTGGAGAAACTTTATCTCTCCAAGCTTAAGAAATAGTTCCATAGGCAAAACTCTTGTAGAATTTCGTGGGTAGCATCATCTATTGAAGGCAGCAAAGGGGAAAATCAAGAAGAACTCCAAGATTGAGTAAAGGAATGGGAGGAAATTGTGTGGAAGGCACAACCCAAACCAAGGAGCTAGAGGAGGGCTACAAGAGGTAATCCTAATCCCTTTTTATCTGACCGATTATTGTTGAGATGTTGATGTTGATGATGATGTGATTGTTGTGATGCCATGTCAAGAACTACGTGGGCTTTGAACCCGGTCGCCGGAGTACGTAGGTGGTTTCTAGTGGTGGAAACTCAAGCCCAATCTTCTTTTTCTCCCCTTTCTTTTTAAAATTCAGTTACTATATGTTTTGGTGCCCACACTTGCACAAGGCATACAAAATCCTCTAATTGCACAAATTTTGGCCCCAACATGGATGGGTGCCTAACACCTTCCCATCCATGATGAATCCCTGGGTCCAACATCTTTGGTTCGTTATCCGGTTGCCTAAATGGAGTCACATGAAGGGTTTTTCCCAAGTTTTTGTCCCTTAATAAAATTTGGATGGCGACTCCAAAGATGTTGGATGATGGTTATGAAGAAGGTGTAAAGGAAAGGTGAATAGGCCAAAGTGATTTTGGGTCGGGTATTCACAGCTGGCGACTCCGCGGGGGACTTTGAGGGTTCAAGAAACTTTGTGCAATTATTGAATTTCTGTATGCCTTTTTATGTATCATCATAAGTGCCCTGCATTCATGATAAATGTCATGAAGCCCATACCGTAAGAGGGCCAGGGGATCCAAGTCCGCTACAATGCTTTCTTTAAGCGATAGTGGCTTGTGTGAACCGGTTTCTCGCTGCTCATGCAATGATAGGCATTAATGGGCCTTGGACCTCACGCGATATCTTTTATCACATGTGAGTAGGCCAAACTATCCCTTAGCGGCAGTCTCAGCCGCCAACCGTCTGCATACCCTGAGCATCTCATGCATGATGGATCAATAAGTGTTAAGTGCATTCGTGTGATGTTTATTGTGTTTTATATGTGTATGGCATGCCTTGTTATTTTGAGATTCAATTTTATGCATACATTAGGGTTGATGAGAAATGGAAAAAGGGAGAAAGAAAGATACCTTGACAGTCCAAGAAGCTATTTGCCAAATTAGAGCTTCCTGAGAATCTTTACCTTACAGAAATTTGGGTTGGTGCCCGGGTGCTTCGAGAATTTGAAAAGTTAGCATCGCCAGCATTACACATAACATCTTGCATGATTTCTAAAAAATGAAACGTGCCGAGTCAAGAGTCTACCGTCCTTTTCCCTTTACCTAAACCATTTGTTGTCCACACTTTTCCTTGAACCTTTCTAAGTATTGAAACCCACCTATTCACCATTGATAGTAAGAAGAAATCATGAGCAATGAGCATGCGGACCAGACAAGAAATAATAGGGGCATGGGGACGGGTCCCATAGATGAACCAATGGGAGATAAATCTCCAATGTATGAAGAGAGGAACCTCGAACAAGAGAAGGTGGTGAAGCTAACATTTCGAGCCTTAATGAATAAGCTGGAAGAGACGATTCTTCGAGGTGTTTTGTTGGGGCAGCCACTGGCCCAAGTAGCCATGAAACAATTCCGTGACGCTATGGGACAATATGCACTGGTTGAGGATGTGATGGTTGAGGATGTGATGAGAGGAATTCAACTCCATAATGCGACGCTAACCCCATGGTTGAGGAAGTTCTGTTATCATTTAGAGACTAGTTTGTCTTCCATATTTTAAAATAAAGAGGATTGAGGCGTGTCCTTGTTAACCTCACCTCAAAGAGTCGATACCATGTGTCTGATGTCCCTTTTGTTAATATCATGAAATGAATGCTTCTTATCTCTTATGAAATTTGGAATCTTAAGTTTTATGAAAATTTGTTGGCTTGGCTTGGGAATCATAAAACGAACTACGAAGACCTGATCTAGTAAGTTCAAGTCTGTCTCCAAGTTTTTTGTATTAAGTGCCTGGCTTATGAAGTCTCTTCTCCAAAAAAAAAAAAAAAAAAAAAGAAAAAAGAAGAAAAAAAGAGAGAAAAAAAAAAGAGAAGAGAACTTTGTGGCTTCATGACCAATGTGCCATTTTATGTAACTTTCATTATTTTTCAAGATTTAGAAAGACTGAATATTAAATTTACTGGTACGTAGATAGCTCAAGGATGAGTCCGGTCTAAACAATTTTGGTTCCCAAGCTAAGTCGATAGAAGGTAATAAGGGTTAACATTGAGTCCAGGTCATTAGGAGTAGCCTGAAGTATTTGAAGAACTGCCCCCAAATTCCTACAAGTCACATGTCTTTCATCCCATTGACCAAGATTAAGCCATCCTTCAGATGTGTCACCATCAAAATCTCAAGTTCTCCACCACCCATCCCGACATTGGATCACATGCCCTTAGTAAAAAAAAAATGGAAAGGAAAGAGAGGGGAAATCAGTCCGCTAGGTTGAAAACCCGAAAGGGTGGCCTAGGCAAAAGTTAGGACGTGCCCGCTAGGTTGAAAACCCGAAAGGGCGATCTAGGCAAAAGTTAGGGCTAAATGAAGTTTGGAGAAATTTGGGAAGTATGCTTATTGACAATACAAGTTGCTATCAAGGGTGGTTTTTCAAACAAGAAGTGGAAGAGCCTAGTGATCTCGTGAAAACCCATTAAATCTATGCTTGAGCTAGCCCAATACCCATGACACATGACTCGACCGCTTTCAAGGATTGCATGCATGAATGAATTTCATAAATAAAGGAAGAAAAATACACATGCATCAGAAAGTAGAGGACAGGTTCATTAAAAGTACACACATCTAGTGTCTAGGACATGCATATACACAGATCAAGACCGCCTCTTCTAGCCACGGGACTGACGAGTCGGTCAGAGACGCTCCTGGATAGTATCTTCGGAGTCACCCGAAGCATGATCTGAAGCAGGTGGGACTGGCTGGGGGATGGTAGGAGGGACGACAGGTCTATGGGGCCGAGGGTCTCGAGGTAGTGGCACAGGGCGAGCACATCCGCCTTCCCTCACGCAAGAGATCAGCTCTCGTATCCGAATAGCCTGAGCCGTCAAAGTCGCCTTCGCACGGCCAAGCAACGTCCAGAGCCGGGAGGCCTCGGCTGCCGGGAGCTGTCATCAACAAAGAATCAGTCAGATCATAAAGGCAAGAGAAAACATACATAAAGCATGAATGCAAAGGAGTGTACCAAAGTGATGCCGGTCGGAATTGGAGGAAAGTCGGGAGGAAGAGCCTCAGAAAAGGGAACTCGGCAACGCCTGTAAGCATCATCAAAAGACTCGAAATCGGCCTCGCATGCAGGGGGGATAAGCTGAGATGTGGATGAAGACGTCCCGGTATTCTTCCACCTCCTCCTAGAAGTAGAACTTTTTTGAGAAGGGCTGGCACTAGCAACTGATCCTTCTGCTCCCAGGGTGGTCAGCGGAGGCATCAGGTGCGTTTTGACGAAGGCCGAATAATCACCGAACTCACCCAGGTTGTCAATGTGCTCATTAAGGCCATCTTCATCGGGGATTTCTGCTCTCTCTGAAACATCCCGCATAGAAAGGGGTGGATCTCCTGGTATCCATCTCTCTCCCACGGTCTGCGCACAAACCCGGTCCCCAAGGAACCATACCTTCGTGCCGGGATGCCCAATCACGCATCGAGAATGGTCCATGCTATGAACAATATCATTGCCGTCCATCAACTTGTTGTGATACGCCTCAAAAGGGTCAAGTCGAACCTATCCATGCACGGGCAATAAAGGGAAAGTCAGATATACACACTGGAAGGAAAGAAGGAAAATTAAGAGGATATACCTTATTCGATGTGGCCACTTGTTCAATGTAGCGGCGAGCCCATTCTCGGTCATGAGCATGAACCCGAGGTCCGCGACCTGGGGAACCCCAACGAAGAGAGACCGGCCTTAACTCCTCAGTAGATGTCAATTTCGGGGCAGACAACCCGAGATACTCTTGGCCCCATACCTACGTAGGTCACTCTGTTAGTAAGAGAAAGGGAGATAGTAGAGCATGGCAACATAATGAAGAAGATGGCGATGTACCTCCCAAATCCAAGCCGAACCATAGAAATATTTGGTTGTGCCCCTAGAAAAGTTAGTCATCTCTCGGTAGGCGTTTGCGAAGCCCGCCAAAGCCCAATCAATCCATGGCCTACCCAGACGGACAAGTGATGCCAGCAAGTCGCATCGGACCCGGTCGCTACCCGTGGCGAAAATAGTCCTACACAAGCTCACTAGGATCAAACCCTGGGCCCCTTGTTCCACTGTCCCCGTATAACCAGGGGCCAACAAAGAGTCCTACAGCCACTTGGGAGACACCTCACCATGGCGGGCCCACCTAGGCTCGAGGCCTACTAACTCCTGGAACCGGTCAATGCCCAACTGCTGATCAAAGGTGACCGGTGCGCCATCAAATACCAGTCCGGTGATGAAAACAAAGTCCGAAGGGAGCATCGTCAACTCCCCGCAAGCTAAATGGAAAGTGTTGGTGGTGTCCCACCACCCTTCGTCTAGAGCTGACACCGCTTGTAAATCGACCTTGTCTCCCCGGAAAGTGCGGAAGAAGTCCCATAACCCGACCCTCTCAATGATCTCTCGAACAGGTCCATTCCTCTCGACATGTTCCCGGATGAGAAGGCGAGCGGCAACTCCGGCATGGCTCCGTTGCCGGTCCTCCTCAACCTGTGTAGATACCCCACAAGAAGTCAACGTTCACACCCCTCCGGCTCGGTAAAAGACCGCATATGTCAAGACATGCATCATGAGAGTAAAATTGCATACTAGCATCGTCATTTTCAACATCTTAGCATAGTTTTATTTACGGATTAGAACACAAGAAAGTCACAAAATCTATCCCGGTGAAGTTTGAAATTGACCAAAATTGGTACAAGCCCATTAATACCCAGTCACCCAACATCAAGAATATGCATTCACAACAACGTAACAGCACCCAAATCACCCGAAATTATTCAAATTCGCCAAGAACCCTAAACCCCCAATTGGTGAAACTCCAATCCATGACTTCTTGTGTCTAATCCGTAAATTAGGCATGAAGGAAAGCATTATGGGAATTTTAGGAGTATTTTTAAACAATCTAACACGACATGCACCGCATAAAATCAAATTCAAGAAGCACATTGGGCATAAACCCGAATTTCAACCAAAACAAAAGTTTGATAAGCTTTGATGAATAAGAATCACTTACTAGGACTTTGTCGAGTTGGGAGGAGATGTGCCTATCAGGAGACTTCAACAATAGGCTCCGATTTTCTTCCGGATTAGATTTTGGGCGGTAGTTCTTTATGTAAATCCTCTTGTGATGTGGAAGAGTTGAGAGGTGTAAGATTTGAAGGGAAGGATGAGAGAGATTTGGAGAGTGTTTTCGGGGTATGGGGAGGAGAGGTTGAGAGGTTTTGGGTATTTTTGAGTGTGTTGAATAAAATAAGAGAAGAGAGAGGGAATAAAAGGGGTTTTAAACCCGCAGGAGCGCGGGCGGTCATGTCGAGAAGGCCGCCCAGGCTTGGCTGTCATCCCCACATGACCGCCATAAGCTAGCAGGCTTCTTGGCATGACCGCCGCAATGCAGTTCGATCTCCCGCCTGTTTTTGGCGGGCCTCACATCCCAGAATGACTTTTTCTCCAAAAGTGCATACTTTTGGATCCCAATAATGAGCATGTTTGTCTGTTTCATTAAAACTTAAGCGTCCAACGAATTTTTTTGTAAAGAACCCGTCCTCTAAGCCTGGAGATGAGAAAAACGGTTGTGAATGAACCCCGAAGAGAACTGGCCGCGAGATAGACCATCCCAAAACCGAGATGCAGATGAGTTTTAAAAGGAACAGAACCTGAAGCCGTATGGGAGTCGCCAGGGGCAGATGCCCCTAAGAAGAAAGTAGAACCGATGAGAGTCGCCAGGGGCAGATGCCCTTAAGATAGAAGTAGAATTGGTGAGAGTCGTTAGGGGAAGATACCCCTAAAGTAGATGAAGATGTTGAGGGATATATATCCTAGGGACGATGTCTCGACATAGAGGAATACCGAGAATATGTAGATGAACCACGGGATGAGTCCCGCTAGCTCTTAGGACCAGGAAAATCCCAAGACCCCCTAGATGGGATGAGATCCTCACGGGAGGGTGACAATATCCCTAGTTAACATAGGTGAGATGATCCTAGTGGGAGGGTGATAATATCCTTAGTTGGCGAAATCCCCACGGGAGGGTGATAATATCCTTAGTTGGCAAAATCCCCACAGGAGGGTGATAATATCCTTAGTTGGAAAAATACCCACGGGAGGGGGATAATATCCTTAGTTAGCAAAATCCCCACAGGAGGGTGATAATATCCTTAGTTGGCAAAATCCCCACAGGAGGGAATATCCTTAGTTGGCAAAATCCCCACGGGAGGGTGATAATATCCTTAGTTGGCAAAATCCCCACGGGAGGGTGATAATATCCTTAGTTAGTTTAGGTGAGATGATCCTTTGTTAATGACTTTTGGGACCAGGAAAATCCCAAAAGAAACCCCGGGATGAGATGATTCCCGGTAGCTCTTGGGACCAGGAAAATCCCAAGAGATGAGTCAATCACAAACCTCGAGATGAGATGATTCTCGAGGTGGAGCATGTGATGTTCCGAACCATTAGTCCACAGCACTCACATTCATTATCCAAATTGGGTTGTTCCTTCCTTGCGTTGCTTCGTCTTTAAGTTTTAAAGAATCACCAACGAGGGGCATCTGTGAACACCCAAATTTGATCCATGAAAATTATATTGAGATTAGACTCCTGACATGTTTGAATCATAAGACTGATGAGTTAGTCTTGGGTTGAAGCATGGATGGGGTTTAATTTTAGTAGAATTTATACGTTATAGTAATTAAGACTTTTATATGCCTAGGATTAATAAGACGATTTGATCATAGGATATGTTAAGGACTAAATTGCTAAATTGTATTTTATTTCATTAAATTTAGGCTTGTTTATTTATTAAACCCAACTATATTTATTCTTGGGTTGAAGATAAATGTAAGGGTCCAATTTAATAAGGCATGGAATTTTTTTCAGAGTTGCACAGCCCATCAACATCTTGCTTGCAGACAAATTTAGCCCTGATTTTTGTGGAAAATCAGAGTTAAATCATTCCTTAATAGCAAGAATGTTTTTGGTATGATTTTTTTGCTTAAAATGAGGAATCAATGTGTAATTAGTCAATTAAGAGATGATTGAGAGGAGTAGTAATCAAGAAAGCAGAGGATTCTGGGCAGTCTAGGGGTTAATTACACGGTAGGATCAATCAGGGAGGAATTAGGGGAGAATCGGGACCGAAAAAGGAAAGAACGGGTGAGACGCGTAGGTGCGGGCGGTCATCTCGCGATGACCGCCAGGCCTGGGCAGTCTTCCACCCATGACCGCCCGGCCTGGCTGTCATCCATAGGATGACCGCCAGCCATGGCGGTCATGCACACCCAGAAATGAGTTTTCTCCCCGATTTTCGCCCGTAATCTGATTCTACTCAGTTTTGGCCCAGATTTTTTGCCATTACCTTGATCATTAAGTTGGTCCACGCCTCTAGGCTACCCAGAACACTATAAATAGGACCCTCCTCTCACATTTTAAAGAACACGTTCTATTACACAGATACTCTTCATAAAGCTTTGAAGCTTGGAGAAACTTTATCTCTCCAAGCTTAAGAAATAGTTCCATAGGAAAAACTCTTGTAGAATTTCGCGGGTAGCATCATCTATTGAAGGCAACAAAGGGGAAAATCAAGAAGAACTCCAAGATTGAGTTAAGGAGTGGGAGGAAATTGTGTGGAAGGCATAACCCAAACCAAGGAGCTAGAGGAGGGCTACAAGAGGTAATCCTAATCCCTTTTTGTCTGACCGATTATTGTTGAGATGTTGATGTTGATGATGATTTTGATGCCATGTCAAGAACTACGTGGGCTTTGAACCCAGTCGCCGAAGTACGTAGGTGGTTTTTAGTGGTGGAACTCAAGCCCAATCTTCTTCTTCTCCTCTTTCTTTTAAATATTCTGTTACTATGTGTTTTGGTGCCCACACTTGCACACTTGCACAAGGCATACAAAATCCTCTAATTGCACAAAGTTTCACCCCGATATGGATGGGTGCCTAACACCTTCCCATCCATGACGAATCCTCGGGTCCAGCATCTTTGGTTCATTATCCGGTTGCCTAAATAGTGTCACATGAAGGGTTTTTCCCAAGTTTTTGTCCCTTAATAAAATTTGGGTGGCGACTCCAAAGATGTTGGATGATGGTTATGAAGAAGGTGTAAAGGAAAGGTGAATAGGCCCAAGTGATTTTGGGTCGGGTATTCACATAGCTAAGATAAGTCATATGGTGCCTTCTCACGGGAAGAAATGTAAATCCCGTTCTTTGGGGGGAGAAACAATGAAGAAGAACGCACGAAGAGATATGAGAAGTGACGATGGAGAATGGGATGACAATAGGATATGATAATGAGAGGGATGATGGGAGCAATGACAAGGCGGCACTAGCATAGAGGCAGTGAAATGAGGGAACAGAGGTGATGCGTTCCAAGAGACCACTCAATGATGTTGAGGGTAGATAAGAACTACTAGTGTCGGAGGAGTTGATTAGAGACCACGGGCCAAATTATTAAGCATGGGTAGAGTGATGACCAAGAATCGGGAAGGGTGTCATAGTTGTTCTTTAGAGTCTAAAGCTTGAGTCAAGTCAAAAGGGGCAAGGGCTAATTGCTATGTTTAACAATCAACATGTCATCATTTGTACTTTGATTTTTTCTACATAAGGAATAAAATTGTGATTTCCTTATCTTCTATGTATGTAGGGCAAGTTGCATATGACTTCATGACATTCCATTGGATCAATCTAGGGGACCATAAAAACAAACTACGAAGACGTGATTCTGTGAATGTAATCCCAAACACCTACCTTAACCCACTTCCCAAACACTTGTTAACACAGACCTTCGACCATATACCCGCATTGGCCTTCAAATACATACCCCTATTGACACTTATTTAGCCCAGCCTCCATATTTAACCCATCATATCTACTTAAACACTTGTCAAGAAATGATACTCCAAAAAATAAATCAAGCATAAAAAAATGTTCCATCTAAAAGCACCTGCTCAAAGAAGATGTCACCCTTCTTGAAAATGAAAGAAGGAAAAGAAGAAAGGAAAGAGAAGAGGGGCCACCTTCCAAACTACAATCTACAAGGGTGATCCAAATGATAGTGAATGTGCCCCTTCCCAAAAAAAAAATGAAAAGGAAGAAAGTAAGGAAATGAAGGTGACCCTTAGTGCTTGATTATTAGTTCATCATCTAGTCCATGAAATTGGAGGGAAGAAGCCATAGTGAAGAAGACAAGTATTCTCCTACTACCTTTAGCCTTCCATCAAACACCATTCTACCAAACACCCAATACCTTTAGCCTCCTACTAAATACCGTGCTACCAAGTGCTAACTATCCTCAGCCTTCTACCAAACAGCGACCCTAACAAATACGCCAGACCTAACACTACATCTACAGATGCATAGGCAATCCGGCAACGGGCCCAGTCTACTTGGTTCCTAGATTGATTCAATGGAAAGATTGGGGTCATTGCTAGATATACATGTCATACTGTTGATTGTATTTAGGTCTCTTTTGTAGTCATATGTCCCCTTCACTCAGACATGTAGTTTGGGCTCATGAAGTTGTAGATGTTGGTCAAGTTTGTCTCTCTCTAGAAACTCATTTTGAGTCTGGTCATCATAAAGCACATCTCTCCAATGGTCTCTTAGACATGTGATTCCTGGTTTCCCTCATTGGTCAAATCTAGTGCTTCTGGCCCGAGTGGCCTTCCTCTCTCCCAAATTTTGTGATTCTATGCCTGTGGTTGCTATCTCCATAAAAAAAAAAGAAAAATAGAGGGGTCCGCTTGGTTGAAAACCCGAAGGGGCGGCCTAGGCAAAAGTAAGAATGAGCCTGCTAGGTTGAAAACCCACATGGGCGCATAGGCAAAAGTTAAGTCTAAAGGGGAAATGGAGCTAGCAGCCAACGACAAGGGGCATTCATGGGGTGGACAACACCATTTTGTAGAGATGATTCACTTGGGTAGTCAGGCACAAGCATCTAGGTACACCGCCTCCATCTATTTTTGAAGGGGTATCCACCTCATCCATTGATTTCGCTTTTTGGGTCTTCATCTATCAAACCTTTTCAAAAAGGAATGTTCACTCGTGGGGTCCTAACTAGCATTTGAAATGAATGGATTCATAGTCTTTGGGAATCCTTCTCGTTGAGGCTTTTGGAGTTTTTTATGGAATACCCTGTTTTTTCTCAAGTTGCTTAACTTTCACCTTAGCTCGAATGATTTTTGAAGGCTCATGCATCACACTAGGGGCACTTGCATCCAAACGTACTATGAAGGAATGTGATTGCACTTGCATCCATACATATGGTAGTAGATGGCACTTGCACTTTAAAAAGAACAAACACATCATGTAGAAGTAGGAAGCACTTGCATTCAAGAGGCAAACACATCATTGTAGGATTAGGGGTACTTGCACCCAAAGACAAGCATATAGAAACTAGAAGCAATGGCACACCAGCAAACACATGAGAACTAGGGGGCATCCCCATGCATTGACATGCTCATGCATCACATACATGTAGACTAGGGAATCCTTGATAAGGCAGGCTTGACTAAGGATAAATGATCAACAAAAGTGACAACACCGTAAATTCATCACTTGATGTAGACTTACATCTCATGGGTTAACAACTTGAGGGCAAGGCATGCCCGAATCTTTAGATGACTTTGACTGCAGAATAACGGGCACGCCATGCCCTCACCTGAGGTGTAGACATTATGGTTACCCATAGACTCTAGGGGTACGACAGCTCTCAGCTTTTGGATCAACTTTGGGCATTCTCAAATAGATGTAAGGCCCAATTTTTGTGAAGAGATGCAAGGGACACACTACCCCACCTTATTGGTTGATTTCCAAGGGCATGGCGGGCCCGATTATCTGACTAGGACTAAAAGATGTAGAACAAATATTTTTCCACGGGCTGGGACGCCCATGATAAGCCTAAGCCAGGGGCTCACTAAACTCCATCTACGATGAAATACTAAGGGCATCCCCTCCACTTTTGGTTTGTATGTCTCAAAGGACACAACACCCACACCATTTCCTTTAAATCTAGTAGATAGGGGCATGGGATCTAGGCGACCCAACCATGAGACAACACTCTTCCCAAACTTATGAGATTATGTGGGAACCAGAAATACCAGGATAACCCAGACACATCCAACCCAAATCTGAGAATGTGAGGAATATAGAAGTGAAGAAACCAGACCATGAGATGACATCTAGATGTGAGGCACCCAGTCAAGTAGGAACCCAGTCAAGAAAGTCAAAGATCTAGTCTTTACAAACCGAAGAGAAGAGGGAGTCCAGCCAAAAGCCAAATACCCGGTCTTTGCACCCAAAAGAGAGTCAGTAAACCCGTGAGATGAGCAAACACAAAACGAGTAAGACATTGTGAGAACAGGAGGTACCCAGAGGTAAATAAAAAGCCAAGGACCCGATCTGTGCAGCTCTGAAAGGAGCCTAGAACAAATCGACTATGAGGCAAGAGAGAACCATGAGGAATCCAGACCTTGAGAGAATTACGAGAGAACTTAAAGTAGGGACCTAGTTCCCGCAGACCATGAGACGAAGGACCCGGTCCAGAGAGAAACCAGTAAGCCAGGAACCCGGTAAAACCAGAGAGGAGTCCAGATACGAGGGATCCAGACGTAGAAAAGCCGAGTCAAAAAAGAGAAGAGAAGGAAACCAGACGTGAGCAACCTAAATGGGAGAAAACCATGAGGGAGTCCAGATGTGGTAGAGTCCAGACAAAGATGAACCGTGAGTAGAGAAAGGCAAACTAGAGAAGAAGGTATCCAGACAAGAGGGAAACCAGCCATGAGGGAGAAAACCAGAGATGAAGGTGTCCAAACATGAGAGAAACGAGCTATGAGGGAGAAAACCAGAGATAAAAGTATCCAGACATGAGGGAGAAAATGATATGTGTGCATATCATATTCTATTTTGGAGCATAAAATACCCCTTTGGCCAAGCATTTAGTTAGGATCATGCATGTATTTATAGTTTTTAGCTTGTTTTCCACCAGTTTTGCTTCCACTTATTAGTTTACGCTTTCAGGTACCTTTTGTTGCAAATTGGCTTAATTCTTGAAGATTTGGAGCCTTTTGAAGGATTCTGGAAAGTTTGAAGCCAATACATGAAGATTTCTTGACGATCAGTTTTTAACGGTGGCACACCGTTGAAACCCGCGGACCAGAACAAGGTGCATTACAATTCCAGCGACATAGGATTACTTGTTGGCCAAGTAATATATGGCACCACCGACTTGTTGCTGCTTCTAAAGGAAATAAAAGAAGCCTTTACAGCACCTAGAAAGAAGGAGAACTCCTAGGATAAATTAATTCCTACTTTTTAGTTACCTTAGCTAGATTGTAGGAATTAAAAGCTAGGGTTTTAGAATAATTAAAAAGGGGCATCGACAGCAGCAGCAAGGAGAAGAAGAGCATCCTAGTTGAATTCTTACTTTTGTTCTTTATTTCGGTTTGTATGATTAACAAATCCTCCATGCTTGTTTATTGTTTTACTATGAACTAATCCTCTTTTCTAGATCAAGAGGGATGTAGCTACTCAACTCTTTTTATGGTTTAATTATCCCTCCAGCAGTTTTCTTTATTGGATTTCTTGATTGATTTATGTGTGCTTAATCCAAGTTTGAAGCTTGATCACCTTTATGCTTGTTTTAGGAGTTAAGCTAAGTACCGACAGGAGACGTTTATTTCCGGAAAATCATAGATCATCCTTAATCTAGGTGCTGAAAGGCATTAGGATTATTGTGGAATTAGTAACAAAACATAACGTCATTGCTCGTAGGAATAGGTTTGATCCACGATAGTGGTAAGATTGACCTCTGAGACGAGATTATACTTCCAAAAGTCGATAATTTCACCTTAGGTTGTTACCCATCAAGAAAACAAATAGAAAGCTGTAGGTTTTTAGCGAACAGTGTCACCCCGTTCGCGGACACGAAACAGAGTCACCCTGTTAGCGAAATCTAGAGGATAATTAGGGCATAAAAGGATAGAGTAGTGAACCCCGATTGATCTAGGCTTTCTATCATCTGAACTCTTCGTTTTATTTACAGCTTACCTCTGTTTATTTTATTATTTATCATAATCTCAAATCAATATCTCGAAATCGTTACATCATTTACTGTTTTCAGCCTAACAGAGTGAGTCTGTTGGTTAATTATTTTGCCTAGTCCCTGTGGATACGACCTTGTGTGCTACTTCGATCTGTGCGCTTGCAGATTTTACGCATCAGAAAACTATGAGGGAGTCTAGACGTGAGGGATCCAGACATGAGGAAAACTAGTAAGTCAAGGGCCCAAGCCTTTGCAAACCCAAGCTAACCAGACCTTCAGACATACAAGTCAGAAGCCGGGGACCCAGTTCTCGCAATGAAGAAACCAGACAAAAGCCGTGTACCGAGTGCCCGCAAAACCAAAGTCGAGGACCTGATCATCGCAAAACCTTGGGATGAGATGATTCCCAAAGACCGAACGATGAATATCCAGCCGACAAGGACGAGATGATTCCTTGTCAACAACCCGATAGATGAGATGATTCTATCACCCCGGAATGAGATGATTCCCGGAAACCAAAACCTTGGGATGAGATGATTCCCAAACATCATCCAGCCGACAAGGATGAGATAATTCCTTGTCAACAACCCGATAGATGAGAAGGTGAGATGATTCCAGGAAACCATAGCTTGGGATGAGAAGATTCCCAAAAAGAATCCAGCCAATAAAGATGAGATGATTCTTTGTCAACAACCCGATAGATGAGATGATTCTAACGCCCCGGGATGAGATGATTCCCAAAAATCATAACTTGGGATGAGATGATTCCCAAACAGAATCCAGCCGGCAAGGATGAGATGATTCCTTGTCAACAACCCGATAGATGAGATAATTCTCTCACCTCGGGATGAGATGATTCCTAGAAACCATAGCTTGGGCTGAGATGATTCCCAAACATAATCCAGCCGACAAAGATGAGATGATTCTTTATCAACAACCCGATAGAAGAGATGATTCTATCGCCCCGGGATGAGATGATTCGCAGAAACCTAGGATGAGAAGATTCCCGAAAATCGAGGGCCAGACCCTCAAAACTTCGGGATGAGATGATTCCTGAAGAGGAGCATGGGATGCTCCAAAACATGGCAAACACACCACACATTATCATTCAAATGTGATTGTTGTGATGCCATGTCAAGAACTACTTGGGCTTTGAACCCGGTTGCCAGGGTACGTAGGTGGTCTCTAGTGGTGGAGACTCAAGCCCAAATGTTTTATTTTCCCTTTTTGTTCCGTATCTTCTTCTCTTACACCTCCAATTCAATTTTGTGATTTTTATGTGATTTCCACACTTGCATACCTGCCCAAGGCACACATAATTTCTTCAATTGCACAAGGTTTCAACCCAACACGGATGGGTGCTTAACACCTTCCCATCTGTGACAAACCCCCGATCCCATGTCTTTGGTTCGCCATGACCATGTAGCCTAAAGTAGTCACGTAAAGGCTTTTCCCAAATTTTTCCTTTAATAAAATTTGGGTGGCGACTACATTGACGTGGGATTGACCCGAAGAAGGAGGTGTAAGGAAATGGGTGAATAGGCCCAAGTGATTTTAGGTCGGGTATTCACACCAACTACTGGTGCTGAAGAGTTGGCCACCAAACCTAGCCAATTAGCAGATTGATTCTTTACTTCAGCTTTCAGGTGCAGATATATGGGCTCCCTCTGGATGTATCAAATTTGTGGAGAATTGAGAAGATGGGTGGTTTGTTTGCAGAACACAATGGGCTGGAGGAGACCATTAAAAAACATGTATGGTTGGCTTGGTTTCATTCGCATGAATGTTCAGGTGAAATTGGACTCTCCCTTGATACCTAGAGTTTTAGTGAAAGATCTTGTTGGTAACATGGTTCGGATTCGATTCAAATACAAAAAGTTGGCTAATTTCTATTATCGTTGTGGGAGAATTGATCATACTGTGCAGTTATACAAGGATCGTGCTCGGGCTGATGCAGGAGTAAAGAAAATGGCATCCAATAACTTTGGGCCCTGGATGAGGGCTACCCACATGGTGGGAAAGGAAATTTCGGGAGGAAAATTTAAAAGACTGCGGTATATGAGGAGGATGTAGGAAAGATTACCAAGCAGGATGTTGAGGCTGCGTCTAAAGCGACAACTGACATTAACCCGCAATCGAGGGGCCCTAATTGCGGGCTACAAGTGAGGCGATACCCTCCATGGTCATGGAGACACCCCCGCTAATACCGGGAAAAATTGTTGAATTCAGAGAAAGGGTTCATCGATCTACAAGAAACGCAAGGTCATTGATATGGGTGAGGTGACTGCTCCTGGGGGTAATTGCGATTGGAGTCCACCAAAAGTGGGTCGATTCTCTAGCCCAGTTGGCTAAGGATATTAGTCCCAGCATGCCTCCTAAACCGACATCGAATAGGTCTAGCTGGAAACGTCTTGCAAGATCCACACAAAGCATCTACCGGCCAACGGAGGATGACTTGCAAACAAGGAGGGAGCTGCAGGCTACAACATAGAAATATGTGGAACTTATGGATGCGGAAGTTACTGAACATGAAAAGGAAAATGATGGGGTTGGAGGATCCCTCAACAATGATCCTAACTAGGATATTCCTTGGAGAAGAGCTGAGTCTGATTGCACCAGCTCGTCTTTCTATTAACATTTTGAAGCAGTGGCCTAACTTTTAGCGAATATGCCCGGTTGCGACCGTGAGAGCATAAGCATGCCAAGGATGCTTATTTTGAGGGCTCGATGTACTACCCTATACTGCTTCTGCTAATTCTTAGACCTCGGGTGGTCCTAGTGTGAGCTTTCCCCTATCAAAAAGGTGCTTGATATTGTTGGTTGTTTAGGTATCACTTTTTATAGTTTTGCTATATAGGTTTTTACAGGTCTTGCAAGTACCGATTTGGGTGGCGGCTTCTTGCGAGCAATTTGGATCTATCCAAAGCTACAGGATGGTGCATCCTGCCTTGTGCAGGACCCCTCTTTTAGAGGAACACTATCCGAACTCCCCACAACACCGTGGAGCAGATTTATTCTGTTGGCTTGTCCTTGTACCACTGATGTGTTCCTATGTTAGGATTTATCCTTATATATGGTGTATTATGATCCTAGTCCTCTTTTCCTGTTCGTTTGTATTACGAGGTCACCAGACTCGCTTATGTTTGAATGTACTTTAGCTAGCTACTTAATGGCTTTGCTAATGGATATATATATATTTTTGCTGTAAAAAAAAAAAATCACAAGTTACCAAAAAAAATAAATATCTTCAACTCACCCTCCCAGATCGAATTTTCATTAGAAAAGAAAGAAAAAATCTCCTCCATCAATTCCAATCCACCAACCCCAGTGAAGAGACTACCACCGTAGAGCCCAAGGTCAAAATCTAGACCATGGAATCAAGCTACCACAGACACAAACCTAGTTAATCATCGTCGGCACCCCACGCATTCATGTCACCGCTTCTCACTTATACCTTTACCCTCCCCTGTTCGTTTAGGTCTTGTCGAGTGCGGGTTCAGGGGGTGGAGAAGCGGAGGCAGCCTTCGCATCAGCCGACGCTTGGGAATCCGTAACCGTCATGGTAAGTGTCGACTGCCACCCTCATTCTCCTCTTCTATTCTTTTCTTTTGTAATAGTTGTTGGGTTTCAATTACACAAACCCCAATTCAGGCATGGATTTGTGGGAGGTGAATAGGGTGTCAGTGGTTGTTAATGGTGGTTCTGGTTGCGGCTGGTTGTGTTGCTATTGTGTGGGTGTTTCGAGAAGTTTGTTACAGGGCTCGGGCGCGGACCTTTCGTGGTTATTGGTGAGGGTCTCATGCAGAATATCAAATACTATGGGTCGGGTTCCGTACTGGTGGTGGTTGTACTGGTTCATGGCAATTAATGAAGACAAATGATTTGTTCATAGATGAAGAAGTATTGTGATGCTGCATGTTTTCTTAATATTTTTTAATCTTGAGTCTCTTCTGGCTTTTTTTTTGTTAAATGTGTAGATGTGTTTGAACTGCAGAGCTGTAGTAATGCAAGATTAATTGCAATTTGTTTGTTAATTTGGTATTCGTCTATATGAATTTTTTGTATGAGATTCCAATGGAATGTTCGTCATTTTGCAAGAGAGATCCGGATTATTGTCATTATTGGGTTAATAAAATTATTTGGTAATATACTATTCGGGTGAACATTTTAAGAATTAAAAAAATAAGAAATAGTTACAAAATATAAAATTGTAAAAATTATTATAAAAAATTAAAAAAATAGGAGATTACATAATTTAGCAAAGAAATTTAATTGAGACCCGAGTCTGGTATTTGGATATCCATTGGGTATTTGGGTATTCATTTGGTTTCGGGTGCAGTTTTTAGGGTATCCATGGGTTTCGAGTCGGTTGGGTAAAGAATCCCAGATGGTAGAATGTAGGGCCCACAAAGACACGTGGATCTGACGTGTCCAGCCAACCCTCCAAAACGACGTCGTTTTGGCACGAGAAGACGTCGTTTTAAAACACCTCTCAAACTTTAAACAAATTCGGGCAACCTGCCACGTCACAGGTACCTGACCGAGGGATCACGACTGGCCTGCCCATTGAAAGTTGGGATACATGACCAGCCAAACAAAAAGTAGGGGTACATAATTGGCCAAAATGCAAAAGATGGGGTACTGTGAAACCCAAAAACCCAATGATCTTCGTAACTAGTCCTGCATCATCTTAGATTATGTGTGTATGGGAATTTAATTGCCTAATATATACATGCTACATACAAATTGGGTGTGACATAAAAAAAAATGTATCTATATATATACACACAATATCTATATCATTCTAATTTTTTTTAAAAGTAAATAATATGAAGAAAAATAATACTTAAATTTACCTTGCTTTTGTTGTAACTTGCTCCGTGAAAATTTTCTTTGAGTGTGAATTCTACAATAATATTGAGAACTTGATAATAGAAATATGATAGACAAATATAAATTAAGAAAAAAGAAAAAGTAAGATTAGGGAGGATGAAAGAAAAATCTTATTATTTGTTATCGATTACAAAGTTGTATTACTCCTAACATATGTGTCTCTATTTATGAGCATCGAATATAGGAGAATTCCAAGAGTTTGTACTTAAATTTTGAAAGTCTTAAAGACATCGTCTAAATCCTGAATAAACCCCAAAAGATATAGTCTTAGTACTATGAAATTCCAAGAGTTTATACTTAATCTATGAATGACTTAATAAAATACAAAAAGTCTAGGAAGTGTAAAAGTTTTCTTTAAAATATTTGCTAAATAATAAGAAAATTATTATTTATATAATTATATCATGTTTACTGTGAAAATGTCACGTGGAACAACATTTTTCTTTTGTAAAAGATGAAACTTTTTTTGCAAAAAATGACACATAAAAAGTCACGATATTAATATTTTTTAATGAACTGTTACTCGAACGAAGCAATCCAGTAGGCATTCTAGTATTTCAAGGCAAGGTGAAGAACTAGAAAAAAAAATTAATTAATTTAATGAATTGTTATTCAACGGAAGAGACTATAAGGAGTCCAGAAGGCATTTTTTCTATAAGTGATTTTATCTATACGTATAAAGTATTGTAGAAATTTTTGACACAATTTTTTCTTTCAGATTTCCTTCGTGTATAAGCCGCCCAATTTCTATATATGGGTTGTGAAAACAACCATATTAGGCATCAAATAGCACACTCTACAGAATCAGTACTAATTTTTTTTTTTTATCATAGAATCAATACTAAAAAAAAAATTATCATCTTATTCCCATTTAGATCAACTCCCTTTAATATATAGCAATTAAGCATCTTCTCTACGGTCTACCCTTTTCTTTCATAGTAGTTAAACACGGAAGTGTAGTAAATATAGAACCATCCAAATATCAACGGTTCGAAGAATCAATGGCACAATTCCACTCCAGATAACTAATTTTTTGTTTTAATTACTTTTATCCCAATCTATCAAATTAGATTTTTAAAAAATTAATATTCTATGTGTTATGATTTTAAGCCTAAATAATATATGTTATATTTTAATATGCACGATCAAATTTTTGTATACTTATATTTCGATGCGATGTCACTACCTGGTCCGAGTGATCACCAGAAATTATTGAGAGCTAATTTTCTACTCTAGAAATTGAAAATAATTTTTTTTTCCAAGAATAGATTATTTGAGGATATGTACTTCTTTCGGATGAAATGTCACTTTCTGCAGCACATGATTAAATACCATTGACCTTAAAGTGTTCCCTTGTCTTATCTATCCTTTAAATCCGTAGTTTTATTCCTGGAAGAAAATGAACTTTTTTTAATCTCATTCGTTATTCAGAATTTTGCCCCTAACAGTTCGATTCGGGACCCACACCTAGTTATATTGAGAATTTTCTATATATAAAGAAACTTCCATTAAGTGAAATCAAATTGCTTACCTCCACTTAAACCAACACCACATTAGTGCGAAGAAAAATGATTGAACGTATCCATGACTTCCTGGAACATGTCAGTTCATACCATAACTGTAACTGGTTTGTTAAGTAATAGTTCACATCTTTAAGTTATTTTAACTAGAATGATTCCTTGCTGTTTGTATCAAAATTTACTAATTCGAGGCCAAAAGAAATTGAAGAATTGATGGCAATCAAGGGTGAGTTGGTGGCAATTAAGGATTTTTTTGATATTCCTACAAGATCACAACACAAGCTATTTTCTTGTATAAATTAGGTGGACATGATATTGTAATTTATCCCAGACAAAATAATAAGCATTTCTTTACCACTTTGTTTCTCTTTATTTCTGTTTTTTTTAGTGATATGCCATAATTTAGTTCCTTCTCCTAAATCTACAACGTTGTAGTATAAATTTACTCAGAGGGCAGATCTAGAAAAGAATCAAACCCTGCTCTTAAGGATAAACGATGCCGCCACACAGCGCTGTTTGGTAACAATTCTAAATGGAAAATGAATTTAATTCTTAAGAATATTATTGTTACATATATTTATAGCTTTATGATAATATTTCATTTTGATCTCTTAATAATAAATTGATCAAAATATTCTTAAGAATTAATTCGTTTATGTAAGGATTTTTATAACCATGCATGTGTCTTTCTAAAAATTAATTTTTATTTTTTAAAGAGTTACATCTTTTCAGTTCCAGTTTAAAACTGTACTTTTACTAAAAGATAGTTATAGCTGTAACTCTCCAAAACTAAAATATCACTTTCAAAAAACTAGAAAAAAAAAGTATAAAATAAAAAAATATTCTTTGTACTACAAAAGTACTCCAACATGCTCTTTCCATATTTTATAATACCTTACAATTCAATAGTTCTTAAAATCTCATGCAGAAATGAAAATATCAGCGAAATTTGAATTTTCACTTAGTGAGTCTTGTATCATCACTCGGAATTGCATAATAGATTAAGCTTTAAACTAGCATCTTCCATTTAAACTGGTTGGATCACATATCCCACACAAGAAATAAAAATGTAATTTACACATTAACGGTTTTGTGTGTAACTAATCATAAGTGTTATTAAAGTTCAAGTCATAAAATTACAAGGAATGCTAGCAACAGTCGCCAAGGACAGTCGCTTGACTCTGCCAAGTTTTTGTTTTTCACATTTTTTTTTGGTTGAAAGGAGGCTCAAAGGCCTATTATTGAATATTAAGTTACAGAAATAGATCGTGGACGAGCCACCTGGTTAACATCGTTATGCAACAAAGGTAAGCAGTCCACAGGAGGAGCATCGAAACTATGGAGACTACGGTTATAGGACAAACCCAGATTAGCCATGAAGTCAGCCACTCCATTAGCTTCCCTATAGATATGTGATAAGTCCACTTCCCAGTCACGATCCAGATATTGTTTAATGGATGAGATAAAAGGTGCAAACCGTGCAGCAATCCTGGTTCGCCCTAGTACCATGTCCACCACTACTTTCGAGTCCGACTCCACCATCAAAGCCCTGCACCCCCCATATCCCAGGCGACTGACAACCCATCAACTAGACCCCAAAGTTCGGCTAGCAATGGGGAACCAAGACCAATATTATGAGTAAAGCCGACGATCCAAGTACCATTAGTATCGCGTAATACACCACCACAGGTAATAAGCGAACTAGATGGCTGCATCGCCCCATCAATGTTAAGTTTCCATCTCCCAGCCGGAGGTCTCTTCCAACTAATGAGACTGTCTATCCGAGGGTGATTCGCCCTTAGTACTGCATGAAGGCCATGATAGCTGCGATTGAAATCTGCAACTTGTTGTCTAATAAATAAAGATGAGCTCGGCCTAATCCCTTCCTCACCAGAGAAGATTAACTGATTCCTCCACTTCCAAAACCACCATAAAGCAGTGGCAAAGTAAACAGCCCAGTGCCCATTCTGATGCGACTCCCGTTGTGAGCTCAGATTCCACTCCATCCAACTTTGCAATGGTAGTCGAAAGAATTCCTGGATAAGATGATTCGGTACAAGTTCACGCCATACGGCTGATACCAACATGCAGTCTCGCAACGCATGCAGCGAAGTTTCCTCATGCATGTTGCACCTCGGACACCGGTTATCATGGGCGATATGTCTTCGGACACGTTGACTATTAGTCATAATACCATCTCGAGTGACAGTCCATAAGAAGGTACAGATACGATAAGGTACCTTAACACTCCATACTTTCTTCCATAGAGGAGATGCCTCCATTGACGGTTGAAGTGTGCGATACGCACTGCTGACAGTGCAGAGACCAGACGGATCCTGAGACCAGGCCAACGTATCTCTACCACATACCGATGCTGGAGGTAAAAGACTAGCAATCTTCATCAAGACGTTATCTGGTAAATAAGAGGCAAACAACTCCCATTTCCACTCACCTTGGGAATGAACAAAATGAGAGACAGGGAGCTCAAGCCATTCCACAGGGGGTGGAACAACTGCAAGAGAAGCAAGAGGTGAATCACCAAATATCCAAGCATCACTCCAAAACCTTACCAAAGAACCATCCCCTAATATCCTAGAGGTACCTTTTAACACACTATCCCAAACACTAGTAATGCCCCGCCAAATGGGAGACATCCTCGGCTTCTTCAAAACCATCGAAATTAAGCCATCTCCAGTACCATACTTTGCCCTCAGAATTTGCACCGAGAGAGCTTGGGGTTTGGTGACTAGTGCCGAAGCCAATTTCATAATCAAAGCTGCATTATCCAAATTCATTTGACGTAAGCCAAGCCCACCGGCCTTTTTGGGTTTACAAACCTCCTCCCATCTTATAAGAGACATTCTTCTCTGATTTTCAGTGGATCCCCACAAGAAGGCTCTAGTCTTCCTGTCCAAAGTAGCACAAGTAGTTGCAGGGACAAGCATGGTTTGTATAACAAAGGTAGGAAGAGCATGAAGCACCGACTGGGTTAGGGTTAATCTACCCGCAAACGATAGAGTGTTAGCCTTCCAACCAGCTAACTTACGATCCAGAGCCTCCTCCAAGAACCTAAAATGAGAGCATAAGGATCTACCATGTATAAGATTAACACCCAAATAACGCCCCAGATCCGTAGTAGTAGAAAAACCGAGAGATTGGCTAAGGAGATTTTGCGCCACCTCCGCCACCCCTTTAAAGAAAAATACTTTTGATTTCTCGGCACTAACTTTTTGACCAGAAATGGCACAGAATACGTCAAGTATATATGTCGAATAATTTGCACCTGAGAGGGAGTTGCTTCAGCAAATAACAAGAGATCATCAGCAAAGAAAACATGTGATAGCAAGGGACCAGAATCACCGAATTGAATAGGCTTCCAGTCACCAGCTCCAACAGCCTCCTCAATGAGATGACCCAAGCTTACAAGCATAGAACAAACAAGTATGGTGAGAGGGGGTCGCCCTGACGAATTCCCTTTGAGGGTCGAAAGGAATCAGATGAGGACCCATTCCATTGAATCAGCATGGACGAGGACTTCAAACAGAACATTAATAGAGAAATTAAATCTCCAGGTATGTTAATGGCTTCAAGAGTCTCCTGAACAAAATTCCACCGAATACGATCATAAGCCTTCTCTAGATCAATTTTCAAGGCCATCCATCCTACCGGGCCACTCTTGAAACCCATTGTGTGAATAGCTTCCTGCACCATGACAATATTATCTGTGATTTGGCGCCCCGGCACAAAACTGGCTTGGTTAGGCCGAACAATGGCATCCATGAGAGGTCGGAAGCAATTAGCAATAATTTTTGTAATGGTTTTATAGGAGACATTACAAAGACTAATCGGCCGAAACTTTGTAATGAATTCGGGATGCTGAACTTTCGGCAGAAGAACCAATAAGGTACTGTTAATATCCTCGTCAAAAGATTTGTTGGCAAATGCCGCATTGATAAATTGACATAAAGAAGGACCCACCACTTCCCATTGTTTTTGGTAAAAACCTGCCTGATATCCATCAAGACCCGGAGCTTTCCGTTCACCCATCATGAAAATGGCATTACGGATCTCCTCATCAGTGACGGTTCTGCTTAAACTTTCATACGGTGCCGCCTCTAATTGAGGAAATCGATTCGGAATTCCAGGAACTAGGTCTATCCTTAGTTAGGTAGTATACAAAGACTGAAAATACCGGACTGCCATATACCTCAGCTGGTTATGATCAAAACACCAATCCCCATTGTCCTCCTTGAGTGCCCGAATTTTATTGCGATTCCTGCGAATAACAGTTGTAGTATGAAAATACTTCGTGTTCCGGTCTCCCGAATGAATCCAATCCGTGCGAGACTTCTGAAACCAAAGGATTTCCTCTTGTATCAAAATACTTTCATACTCACGGTGCTATTTCCACTGCAGCCGACGGAGAGCTCTTCTATCCCTGCGATCACGGGCTAGTTCAATACCCGCTAGCCGAGCTAGAACTCGACGTTTTCTTTTGACAATGTGTCCAAAAGCATTGTTATTCCAGTCCTTAAGCACCTCCGTTAGCATCTTTGTAGCCTCCTTCAAACCCACCGATTGTTGCCAGTTCTCTCTAACCACACGGGGAAAGTCAGTGTGAGTTAGCCAAGCCCCCTGAAAGCGAAACAGTCTTTGCTGCGGGGGAACACCATCAACCTTCCGAAGACAAATCATAAGCGGAGAATGGTCCGATTTGGTCCTTGGAAGATGATGTATTGTAGCTTCAGCATACCGGAGCCGCCAATCAGAATTAGCAATAGCTCTGTCTAGGCGTTCCCTAACACCTCTCCTCTCCCAAGTAAAACATGAGCCAATAAATCCAAGATCAATAAGACTACAAAAATTGAGACAATCTGAGAATGCCCGACATTGAGAAGGGACAACTGGTGCACCCCCTGCCTTCTCTGAGTCATCAAGCAATGCATTAAAGTCACCTTCGACAAGCCACGCAGACTGCATCACCAAGGAGATATCTCGCAGCCCCTGCCATAAAGTCCCGCGCATTGCTGCAGCAGGGCTACCATATACTGCCGTAAAGAACCAGGGCTCCAACCCTGCCACTTGAACCTCTACATGGACATACTGCCGGTGTATTTTAACAACCAGAAGCATGTCAGCTGCACCATTCCACAGTATCCAGATACCACCAGAGAAACCCACGGCTTCACTACGTACACTCCAATCAAACCGTAATTTCCTGATGGCTCTATCAGCTTCCTCTCCACTAATCCAAGTCTTAACCAACACTCTGCGGTCGGTATTGTGAAACCAAATCCTTGGTTGCGCGATGGAGCTCATTACTTTTTGCGCCCTGGCAATTCTATACAATAATAGGAGAATAATCCATTAATAAAAAAAAAATGATGGTACACAGACCTGAATTAGTGAACAAGGAATTAGGCATGAGGACCTTTGGGAGCTTGAAGCTCCTCAAGGCCGACTGATCGTTCTTCCACGTTAGATAGTGAATCAGTCATAACTTGATCCACACTCGACTCTAGCGAGGCTACATGGGATTGATTCTCCATTACTCCAGTGAAAACAAACGGCTCCCCCGTAGAAGAGTCCTTATGTCTATGTCCCTTTACGGTAGGGTCAAATGCCATTTGTAGGGGTCCGGAAGGACGTGTGGCAGCGCCCACCGGCGACACACCAGCAGAAGTCTTGGTGGCAGTTGTCATATCACCACATTGTCCAGTAGAGAAAAGTGAGTGAGTGGACGCCTTGGCACTAGAGGATGCCAATTCCATGGCTTTCCGTGATAAAATGGGCCAGTCAGTACCATTAGATGCCTTAGATGTCCCTGAACTACCTGCTTGTGTAGACTGTTGTGCGCCCAGGACTTCAGTCGGGGAGGATCCCGTCTTGCTAAGTGTACTACCTTTCTTTGCCGGAGGCTTGGTAGGCTCCTTCCTCGCTCTGTTTTGTGGACCAGCCTTGCGTACTGCACCCCCAGGGGACCTCCATATTACTCGGTGTATGGTTCACAGTTGTCACCACAGTCTCCTCATCCTCCATCGAGGCTAGAACATCATAACGAGAGCCACCCATGCCACCATCCTTAGGGATATTCCCACCCATTGAGTTCCTAGGGGGGGCGTCGAGTCCGTCTAGTAGCCTGTATCCAAGGACCAAATCGACCCTCCCCTTCTGGATCAATTAGTCTCTGCTCGACCACCGCAGTCCCAGCATCCACCATAGTGTCCTTAGGGTCTCCTTGTGCAGTCTCCATTGGAACTGGAGACCCTTGAGCCTGAGTAGTAGCTTGTCTTGAGAGGCAAACAAGAATATTGTGTGTGGCCCTTCTATAGTGGAAGCAAAGCTGAGGGAGGCCCTCATATACCACGTTATACCATTCACCAACAACTGCAACCTTAGAACACAATGGTTTAGCCAAATCAATATTACAAGCTATTCGTGCAAACTTACCCCGATCTGTGCTTTCTGTACTCCTGTCGATTCTCACAATAGAGCTAATTTCATTACCCAGACGACGCAATATTGCATTATGGTATAACCAACAATGCAACTCCGGTATCTGGATCCATGCAACAACTGAACCAATAGAGTGTATCGAAGGCTTGAAATTTGGCCTCCAGGTTTCCACCGTGAGATAGTGACCAAAGATCGTCCAAAGGCCGTCAGTGAGAGCATGCAAATAATCGTCATGGCTAGAGAATTTAACATAGTAGTAGTTGTTCTCCAGGTCAATAACTTTCACTGGAGAAGACAGCTGCCAAGTCATTTTGAGTTTGTTGCAGAGCACTGTATAGCCAATTCGTCTGCCCTATAGCTTGACGATTAGGGTTTGTTCCCATCTCATGTTGTGAATACCCGATCCAAAATCACTTGGGCCTATTCACCTATTCCTTATCACCTTCTTCCTCGGGTCAATCCCATGTCATTGGAGTTGCCACCTAATTTTTATTAGGGACAAAACTTAGGAAAAACCCTTGAATGACTCCTTAGGCAACTGGTCATGGCGAACCAAAGACATGGGATCGGGGGTTCGTCACGGATGGGAAGGTGTTAGGCACCCATCCGTGTTGGGTCGAAACTTTGTGCAATTAAAGAGAAAAGTGTGCCTTGTGCAAGTGTGAAAGTGTGGAAACAAATCACATAAAATTAAAATTGAATCGGAGGGGAAGGAAAAGAAGGTTTGGAACAAAAAGGAAAAATAAAAATATTTGGGCTTGAGTCTCCACCACTAGAGACCACCTACGTACCCTGGCGACCGGGTTCAAAGCCCACGTAGTTCTTGTCATGGCATCACAGCAATCACATCATCAAAAGCATCATTATCATCATAACAGCAGTCAATCAATAGAATTAGAACGAGTTACCTCTTGTAGCCCTCCTCTCGCTCCTATGCACTTACCACTCCCGCAATAGAATCTGGGCAGAAATTCAACAGAGAATTCGGGGTAGAAGGAGGTCGAACTGATGTCTAGACTGAACAAAAAAGTTGTAGAACTACTTCTTAGCTTTCCAGGGACACCAAAATCACAGCAAACTGAGGTCTATAGCTCTAGATATGGCCGAATTACTGAGACTGTCTGCATTGGGCTCCTCTCCTCGGGTTCAGCACTTCTTCTCCACCGATTTGCTTGAATCCGCCTCGTTCCTCTTCTTGTCTTGATCTACTACTGCTACTGGCTCCTTACTTGATGCTTCCCACGGTATTCTACCAGAGTTTCTGCCTAAGAATGTGTTTTTAGGCTTGGAGAAGTAGAGTTTCTCCAAGCACTCAAAGCTTATAGGTGTGTATGTGATAAAGATTGTGTCCTGAAATGTGTGTGAGGGGTCCTATTTATAGTATTCTGGGGAGCCTAGGGGCATGGACCTGCTTAATGGTGAAGATTATGCCCAAAAATCTGGACCAAAACCGCGTGGGATCGAAAAAGAAACAAAATCAGAGATTTTCGGAGATCCTGGGCACCCATGACCGCCATGGCCGGCGGTCATGGCTTGGATGACCGCCATGACCGGCGGTCATGGCCACAAGACCGCCAGGGCTTGGCGGCCATCCCGTGATGACCGCCGGGCCCTCCCGATTTTGTATGTTCTTTCCTTTTTTGCTCCTCGATCCCCCTAATCCAGCTCTGATTTGATCCTACCGCGTAATCAATCCCCAATCTACCCAGAATCACTCAATTACTTGATTAAAACTCCCCCAAATCATTCCATAATCAAAAAATTACACCTTAACACACAAAATCATACCAAAAATACAAATTCTACTTAAATGATAATTAACTCTGATTTTTCACGAAAATCAGAGCTAAAATTGATCTGCAAGAAATGTGTTAATGGGCTAGACAAACTCTGGAGAATAATTAATTTGGACCCTCAAACTCATTCCTAACCCAACAATAAATCATCTCATTATAATTGGGTAAAAACAAATAAAAAGGCCCAAATATATTTTAATGCAAATAAACCTTATCACATGTTTTATCCTAAGGTTAAATCATCTCATTAATCCTAGGATTTAAGTGCATAGAGTTTTATGCCATCAAAACACATTAATTCTACTAAATTAAAATTCATATCATGCTTGAACCTTGGACCAAATCATCTCATTGATCCTAAGTCTACACATGTACAAAGTCGAATTTAATAAAATTTCCGTGGGTCAAATTTGGGTGTTCACACTTGTGTAATTCTGACCGAAATCGATCAGAAATATGTATCATCGGCCCCTTCTCACAATGCGTGACACTCAAATCATCATCCTCAATGTAAAAGAGGTATCAAACTGAGGCACATCCATAGCAGAAGGACACGGGGTTGAGAACAATTTTTCTTTGTATGTAGGATTCGTTCCAGGATCGGGAGAATCTCCCTGGCCATCAGTGTCCATGTCATGAAAGCGATCACTGAACTTTTCTTTCCGTGTGGCGGAGTCCGGCTCCGGTGGAACGAGCGGCGGTGTACCGCTAGGATGCCCTAGCGGCGGGGTTGACGACATGCAAAACCTAGACAATGCTTCAAGTTTACGAAAACTTCGGAGCAACGTGGATTTTCCTAAAATTGTTATTTTAAACTTTGTTTTTCACATTAAATACTAGTATTATAGCATTTTGTCTGAGAGTATAGAGGAGAATAACAAGATTTTTATAAAACTACCAATGGAGCAGGAACTGGATAATAACAATATCTCTATCTTTACTGCCGTCTAATCTGTAAAAGGAAAAAAAAAAAAACGGTGAGCAACCAAAACCAAAAACATTGACAAGAAAATTTAGTAGGTAAAAGAATAAAATAAAGTCAGAAATTATCAGGATTAATTCGATATCTAGTAAAGTTGTATAGTATAATTGATGTAAGTTTCGTCCTGAGATTTTCATCTTCGGTGGAATCTATTTTAGTTCATTAATCTCTACTAGTTGTAGTTATCTGAACAACATAACCTAGGGTTGTTTATTGTCCTTTGAAAATTTCTTCCGTACATTATCTATTGAAATTCTTAGGATAGAAGATAAATATTAATAATATTTATTGGTGTGCTTTTTTATTGAATCTAAAAGGTAGATAACTTTTCATTAAATGTAAGTTTTAAATTTCTTTTTCTTAAACCAATAGAATAAGCAACCCACTAATATTTGATGTGAAAACAAACACTTGGCAAACAGAGGCAAGCGACTGTCCTTGGCAACCGTCCAAGCGACTGCGGCTAGCATCTCTCTAAAACTACTAGATAGATATCGAAGATTTAGTTTTCTTCTGTTCCAAAACTCATATGGGTAATCTTTCTTTTTTCTTAAGAACTTGAATAAGTAGCTGCTAATATTGCCTTACTCTAAATTCATAATCCCAAACTAGAATTAGAAAGCATATGCTATTTGCCATTTTTAATAGAACATTATTCTCGCATTATGCAGCTCCATTTCTTAAACACCCGCATCCCAATTTAATAATATAAAATGACCAAATTGCCCTTATCGTCCTCCAGATGCGAAAATCATTAATTAAAACCATGCCACAGAGCAACAACCTTAATACATCTTATCATGAAATAATTTCAACCGACAATACCGCCGAAAGAATTAAGGGATTATATGTACCCATTTCATGTCCATGCGAAAACATCCGGATAATCCAATAAAAAATGATACGCAACGGAAAAAACAATCAAGGAAATAAAAACAGTAAGAAAAATGCATGCCAACTAGGATCCAATCCGAAGCTAGTAGGCACAACCTAACTGAATGCGCTCCTGCACAAAAACCAGCCAACCTATATTAAAAGTTAGGGGTGAGATCAAACCACCATCTCACCATAAAACAAATAAACTACGATATACATTTACAAATCAACTACGAATACACCAGTACTTGGCAGTAAGAGTAATAGTGTACTAAGCAAGCCAAAGTGCACATCAGGGAGTCAGAATCAGATTATTATCCTACATTTGTCTTGAATCATCTTATTTGGTTATGCTTTAACATTTATAGGAGAAGAATGTTTTATTAGGCCCTCTACTATATGCGCCAATCTCAGTAATGTCTGGCCATTCTAAGGCATAAGCACTCTATACTAACACCTCGGAAGGGGTAGATTCCGAGAAACAAATAACCACTGAAATACCTCAAGTGGCTGATAGCTCTCTGAGAGATGCACTCAGTACGTACCAAACAAGGTATAAATAACTAAGGGGTACACCCACTTTTTCCAAGGTAGCACCTCTCTGAGGGATGCTCTCAGTAACTAAACTAACCAAGGGGCGCATCCATCTAAATTCCCAAGGCATTGTCTATATGATCTCTTTTTTTTATTTTTCAAGACAGGATATGCAGGTCGGTGAAGTTAGGCTCGTAAGATAAGTAAGCCTACAAGCACTAGTGTCGACACATGCAAAGAACATGTATCATATACCACATTGACAACAAATTATGAGTTATTTGATCATGTAGTTTATGTATGTTTAGGGCCCTCTATTTTGTGTGTCAGTCTCTGAGGGATGCTCTCAGTAACTAAACTAACCAAGGGGCGCATCCATCTAAATTCCCAAGGCATTGTCTATATGATCTCTTTTTTTTATTTTTCAAGACAGGATATGCAGGTCGGTGAAGTTAGGCTCGTAACATAAGTAAGCCTACAAGCACTAGTGTGGACACATGCAAAGAACATGTATCATATACCACATTGACAAGAAATTATGAGTTATTTGATCATGTAGTTTATGTATGTTTAGGGCCCTCTATTTTGTGTGTCAGTCTCGGTAGCGATTGGCCAGTCTATAGCTCAAGCCCTCTATACTAACACCTCGGAAGGGGTAGAATCTGAAAAGCAAAATAACCACTGAAAGACCTCAAGTGGTCAGCGGCTCTCTGAGGAGTATTTTGGTAACTTTATTTATTATTTATATTTTAAATATACATTTTTAGGATGCGGGAGTTTTAGTTTTGTTGTGGTGTGTATGGAGTTGTTGTTTCATAGACTATCCTAGTTGATTTAAAGAAATTTAGAATATAATACTCACGACCTCTATCAATTCTTATATCATTTTCCCAGAAAAATCACAATGGAGCTTAACTTCAAATTTAAATGCTCTAAATTTTTATGTTGCTTCATCTTTAAAATGCAATAAGTAAACACAACAAAATCAAAAGTAATCATTAATTAAAAAAATCTCACTATATGCCTACACAAACATTATATATAGATTCAAGAGATTTAATACTTTTTTCAACTTTAAGAAATGAATGTTTTGTGATTTTAATAAGCATGCATGTTTTACATTATTGTTCACTCTCATTAATAATAGGAAGTATTTCTATTTTTATTGTATCCTTCATTCTCCTAACATTTATATGGCATAACCGATTATGCCATAAAGAAAAAGAGAAAGAATCAATAGTAAAAGCAACAATATACTTATTGTTACTATTATTGTTAATATTGTTGATATTCAACATGTATAAGTTCTTGAGTATAGCCCTTGCAAAGAAATACACCACCTTTGGATAGAATAAAACTCAAAAATCAATTTGAAGCCAAATTTATTTACCATACTTTCAGATATAAAATTCTTCCAGATCTTTGGCACATAGTATACTTCATTGAGTGTAAGTGTCTCTCTAGATGTGAACTCAATATCAACACGTCATTTGCCTTTGACAGTTGTTGTAGTAGAATTTTAGCATTTCCCATGAATAAAATCAAACTATTTTCCAAGGACTCATAGGTCTTGAAGAAATCTTCATCCCTGCAGGCAAGTTTTGTTGTACCAAAATCTATCCACTATGCACCATCATCTTGCACCATATTGATTTCACTAGTCATGAGTATAAACTTATCAATTGATGGTGAAACCACCCCAAAAATAGAATTACCAAATACACAAATATAATACAACCACAAGGCAAAACACAGTACGTCAACCGAGAATGAAAATAGTTATCATTAGCACAGCAGAAGCAATTTATATTTTTGTAACAACTTTATCCAAATGAATGCATCCAGAATCGACAAAGAGGAACCAGAGTGTGAGGACCTGACCAAAAATTAATTTGATCCCTCATTATATCAAAGGAGTCGCCACCCGAATTTTATTAAGGACAAATTTCAACCGGTCATAGTGTTCCAAAGATGTAGGATTCGGGGGTTCGTCACGGATGGGAATGTGTTAGGCACCCATCCATGTTGGGGCGAAATCATGTGCAATTGAAAATCCCAGTATGTCTTATGCACAGACAACACAACAAACAAAAAACAAGCAAAAAGAAAACAAGAGCAGGACGAGAAATAAACACATAATTGAGCTTGAGATTCCACCAGTAGAATCCACCTACGTACCCCGGCAACTGGATTCAAAGCTCACGTAGTTCTTGCATGGCATCACAACAACACACACAACACGACAAACGACGCAGCAACATCACATCAATATAAACATTACTACAGCGACATTGACATTAAAGCCACAACATTAACATCACAATCACAACATCAACGCAATATCGCAACAACATAGCATAGCTCGCAACCCGGTGACATCACAGTAACATCGACATTATAATTGTGATACCAACATCATGACAACAACATCCGTATCACAGCAGCGATATCAACATCACAGCGATATCATAGCATCAGCACAACACACAATAAAACAACATAAAAAAAATTTGGCTTGCATCCTGTTTCAGACCGAGACTACCTACATACCCGAGTGACTAGCGTCAAAGCCACGTAGTTCTAAAACGGGTTCACACAACAATCAAAGAATAATCATTAATAGCATCACAGCAACATAATCACATTAGTAAAAATCGAATTAAAGGGTTAGGGTTACCTCTTGAAGCCCTCCTCTCGCTCCCGTTAGCTTTCCGCTTCTCAACATAATCTTGACTCGACTTCAATCTGAAATTGTTACAAAAGGAGGCCAAATCAGCATCTGGTATCAAGAGAAAAGTTGTAGATCTCTCTCTTAGATTTCAAGAGACAAAAAGAACTCAACAATCCAGATATCGTAATTTTCCCGAGACTGCACAGGGAAGAAAACTCCTCTCGGGTTCCAACGATTTTCTCCAATTGCCCTCCTTCTTGTAACCCTCTGGCTCTCTTCTTGCTACTGGTTGTTGCTCCTCTTCTCCATGGAATCTCTCCAGAAAATTAGCTCCTGTAATGCCTCCTCTACTCAAAGAACAAGGGTTTCTCCAAACACTCTAAGCTTATGGGTGTGTAGAGAATAATTCTAATGTGTGTCATTCTTGTATGTAATGGGGGTCTATTGACACTGTTCGGAGGGTAAGGGGTCATCCTACTGACCCAAGGGTCGAGATTGAACCCCTCAATCTGACGATTTTGGACTAGGAATTAGAAGAAGAGGCAAAAAGAAGGTTCTGGAACCATTGACGGCCATAGGCCCGGCGATCATCTCTCCAAGTCCGTTGGTGGCGGCGGACATGTTTCCATGTCCGCCACCGACTGTGCAATTTTTCTTCTTTTCTTACTTTTTCTCCTCCAATCCGATTCCTAGTTGGTTTCCACGCCTTTTAGAGTATTCCCTGACCCAGAAAACACCCTAAACTTGTCTCCTACTCCACTACTTTTCCTCATTATCAACTAGACATCAAATTATTCCCTTTTCCAATTAAAATTTCCATAAAAATACAAAATAGGCAAAATATATGTTTAATCCTAGATCTCCACAAAAATTAGGACTAAAATTAGTTGCACGTCATGTTTTTAAATGGGCTATTGTCTCTGGAGGATCCAAATTTTACTAACCCAAATCTAATGTCTATCTTTAACCCAAAATCAATCAAATAACAAAGGGCCAAAAATAAATAAAAAGAAATAAGCAAATAAAATACCCTTATTCTACTACATTAAATCACAAGCATATTCATGCCATCAATCAAATCATCTCATCAATTAAAGACATAAACAAATTCATAATTTAAAATAATAGAATAAATCATGGGTCAAATTTGGGTGTTCACACATAGCCTCCCAAATGCACTCATGGTCTACGATTAACAACTTGCATGAGTTGTTTCATGGGTGAGACCAAACCATTGCCTCACCATAAACTAGAATATATAGAAACTAAACCACAGTAACACAAAACTAATAAAAATGGCAATTGTGCACACAACAGTACATGTAACAGATTGCAAAAGACCAACCATCGAATCATATGTATTTCCAGTTATTAAGTTATGGGCACTGTTGCTATGAATGGCGAACATCTGTCCCTAGGACTGTGTCCACTCCATCACTGTCGTATAGCTCCACCAATATAATATATCTCCACTAGTACATCAATGCCAAATAACTCAGCCAATAATATGTCACTAGATAGAGTCTCAGCGATACATTGCAACAATAACTATCAAGTATTATACTATTCATTGTTCATTAAGTATCCTAGCTAACATCACATAACAACAATCGCGCAGGGTATAGTTAAAATAACAAAATGCACAGATCCCAAGTCAGGCATCACAACAATACTCAAAACACACCAATTACGAAAACAGTCATCACAACGACAACAGAAATGTGAGGCAACAAAACAAGTTTTACCACACCAAATACGAAGACCGTCATCCCAATATTGCAGGCAGTAACAACATACCTAAGTTTTTGCATCCTCACCTCGATTGTTATGATGGTTGTGATCGCCTAAAAGATTGAGTATGTTCTTGCCTTAACGTTACTCATTTCCGAGTTAGAAATTTTCTATTCAGACAATTAAGTTGATTCATTAATTCCAATGAGAGACGACAGAGTTGACTCTTTAGACAAAATTACCTTTCCAAATAAATTCCCAGAAAAAGAATAGAGGGTCACAATGGTCCCACTTATACGTTATAACCTAACCTCCTAAATAAAATTTATTTGCATAGGTGTTAGTGTAATTAATCCTATAATATTATGTGAATAGCCTTTGAGCTCTTAAATAACAAAATTTGTAGGAAAATCTTCGACAGAGACTAAATTTGAAATATAGATAATTCAGGAACAAAAATAGAGGACAAAAATAAATAAAATTTAAAATATTTTAAAATAATAAAATAAAATAAATGTTAGGTGAAATAAAGTGATATAAGAAAAAGATAACTGATACTATGGAGGGTAAAATACCAAAGAAAATGATCGGGTTAATGGTATATTTGATACCCCAACTCTTTCAAATTCGTCAATTGTATACCCCGACTTTTTTTTTTCCGTCAATTATATATCCAAACTTTTGAATTTGTATTAATTGTGTACCTCGGGCAGCTTTTTGATGATGTGGCATGCTGCCCGCCCATAGTGCTTGTCAGTTTTCCCCATAAATTTTGAATTTAATCATGTAAGTCCTTTATAATTATACAATTAAGCCCGCAAAATTTCAATTTATTTCAATTAAATCCAATATTTTTACGATTAGAATTTTATTTAAGTTTTTAGTGTTATATATAATTATTACTTGTGCAATACTTAATGTTATAATTATTGCTTATGTATGATTAATTCTAATTATTCTACTAAATTATAATTAATCATCAAAAGAAAATAAAAAATTTTAAAATTTTTATAAATATGCTCCTATAGTAATAATAATAAAATAATTTCCTATTTCTCATTAATTATGCCAAATTTAATAATATTCATAAACAATTTAATTTAACAAAAAACATAATTATTATTTTTATTTGCCTAAAAATAATTTCTAACTTTGCAAGTGCTGCTAGTTGTTAGGAGATGAATTTCATTTTAAAAGAATATCATTGTGTTATTATTATATATGGTAATTGGGACCTATTGTCATATTATTTTCAAAATTTAGGGGCACATGATAAGCCACCGGAAAAGGAAATAAAACTTCGCAATTAATGAATATCATTCTTATAATGACTTGAAATAACCTCCTATTATTATGTTTAAAATTAATTATATTCTATAAATCATCTTTATGGAAGGGCTATTTTAGTCCATAGAAAAATTATACTCATTAATTATAAGGTTTTATTTCCTTTTCGGGTGGCTTATCATGTGCCCGTAGGGCACAAGATAGAAAATCCAATCATAAAAACAACTTGATGTACTTAAATAAAACTAGGGTTTTTCTATCTTGATAATAAGCTACTAAAAAAGGAAATGAATTCTCATAATTAATGAGTATTATGTTTGTAGTGACTAAAATAATCCTTTCATAAAGAGTAATTGTATTGTGTAATTAATTAAATACATAATTATGAAAGGTTATTTCAATCACAAGGAGAATGATACTCATTAATTGTGAGAATTTATTTCTTGTTTTAGTGACTTATCATGTGCTCCTAGGACACAAGATAGAAAAACTCATAAAACTATAACAACTTGATGTACTTAAAAGTTGGATTTTCCTATCAATTTTTAAACTTAGACTAATAGTGGCTAACTCTTCTCTCTCACCTTTTCTATGCGGCACTAAAAAAAACTATCTATTTTCATTATTTTTTATTAAAAAATATTATTAGTCTATGTATAAATACAAAGAATAAAACAAAACATAGTGCGTGCAATTTTCCCTGTATTTAGTAAGAAGAAAATCTGCAATTGGTATTAACCACTTTCTTGTTATTACCCAAGTATGCTATTTAAACCTTAGAAAAATAAGGTTTGGTGTGACATCTTATCAACCATTAAATGGAGGAAACTGGAAGCATTTGAGCAAGACCCAAAAATATAGGCTTTGGCTAACGAGTATCTATGGTACTGGTGCATTTAAATTGCATTTATCCCCTCAAAAATTAATAAATTTTTAGCATATTTATACTGAAATCACTAATAGACTACAAAACTCTAGATGAGGGGAAACAATCTTGTAGACAATTTTATCTTTCGGACCAACATTAAAATCATAAAACTCCAAACCATAAATCCTAAATTCTAAACCATAGATTCTGAACTCTTAAGTCCCAAACCCTAAACTTAGGTACTAAAATCCTAAAATCTAAAATCTAAATCGTAATCCCTAAATTCTAAAAATATTAAATATTGAAATTTTGCAGTAACAAAACACAAGTAAAATGAGAGCAGTTTTATACAAAAATTTTAGTTTGAAATAACAGTATTGATTTGTACGTGAATTTCTAAAAATTTTAAAAAAAAATTAGAGTTAGCTGAGATTCAATTATTATTGCTTATCAAGTGCCGTAAAGGCATTAGTATTTTCCTAAAAAACCTATAGTGGTTTTAAATGATTTACAAGTTTTGACGATTCCTTTTCGCTGCCAACATATATCAAGCCAGGCAATGCATTTATTTAAGAATCGTGGAAGATACTAATGTCGGGTTGGTCCAAGTGGTATGTGACTTGGTTCCGCTTAAGTTAGGTTTTGGATTTGAGTCTTTGTGCACGCGGGGCAAAACTCCAGATACCGGATGGAAAACCAAAAAAAGTCATGAGATATAAATTAGTCTCCGCCATTCCAGGAGGTGGGATTATAAAATTAAATCTCTTTTGATCTGATTTGTATGGTCCCTAATTTGGGCATAACAGTGGTTTGCTCATTCCTGGACTTCCCTGAATATTGCTACTTGGCCAAATCAAAATGGAGGGGTTTGTTTTTTGATAAACAGATCTAAATGGAGTATTTAGTATCAGTGGGACGATAATTTTTTTCCGTCCCTCTTTTGATTTGTTGCTATTAAATTTATTAGATAGCCAATGTGACCAGTACTCCCTCTCTGTCTTAGTAGAGCCATTAGAAAATGTTATCTCTAGATCTTCATAATCCTCCGCAGCTGTTTTACCCTCCATGGAATAGAAAAACACTAAGAAGAAAGGGGGAACTAGAGAGGTCTTCTTTCGAATATGCTATTAAATAAAAGAGATGGGCACATAAAATAATAAGATATACAAACAAAATCATCTAGAAGCCACCGCAATTTTCGTCCGAGTCCTTTTCCTCTCAAATTGACATTATGATTTTATTCGCACCTCCATATATGTGATTCCCTGGAACAAACTCCAGAAAAAACAAGGTAACTGAAAACTACCAAATAAAAAATATTTATTTAACATGGAATAATAGGTCAATATTAATTCTTAGTGACGTTTGATGACCAAATAATTAATAGAAAAGGACGTATTTATTTATTTATTCTGAAGATGAAAAGGACAGACATTTGCTAAGGTGTGAAGGTGTGAAGGCGTGAATGGCAGGCATATAGAAACATATTCTTGGGGTACATACTTAAACTTTCGGGTTAATTTGGTTATTGATAGTGGAAGAAAGTGGGCGGAACTAATTCTTTTGTCAATTAAAGAATTAATTCTTTTTACGTAATTATTATAGTTAATTTGTATCGTTCCAAGCTCTAAAGCGATAAGAATTCATTTTTATCTCTCTCTCTTTTATTTTCCCCCTTTGGTAAAACGGAAGGCAGGAGGGACGTATCAAGGAATATTTTTGAGTGTAGGCAAAAAATAGTAAATAATAATTTTAAATTCCAATCCAATATATATGAAAGAGAATTTACAAAATTTGTTAATGTTAATTGTAGTGTTAATTGTACTGTCAAGTTAACATTACAGTCTTTCAGGCCTTTTTTTTATAAATCAATCCTCAATAATATTCATGAAAATTAAAATTCTTTTTAAATTATGAGCATTAAATTTTAGCTTTTCTCTAAAACATGTTGGAAGTTGGATTTGGTTAAATTTGATAGATTTGATTTAGCTACTTAATTTTATGGTTATTAGTTACAGGTTTGGAAAGAAACTGATTAAATAAAACAGCCAAAAATGATAATTGTGATTTTTTATGCTAACAACTTAAATGTAGTTAGTAAAATAGAAAAAAATTTATAGGTTTTATATTTAGTTATAAAAGCTCCACTACATCATGCTCAGAACCGGGAGTCGCCCGAAAACTGGGGAGACAATACGCGAGGCCCAAGTGAGTTCCATACGCGTGACCAGGACACCACTCTGTAACCCAAAACCTCAAGGAATTGGGTATATGGGTCCACTTCAGTTATATGTTACTCACTTGGCCTCTTTCTCTACGATGTGGGATTCACCACTCAAACTTATATTCCAACAATCTCCCCCTCAAGTGTGAAACTCTTCCATATCGGACCACGGGCCTACTCTCCCTTCAACGGAAATATTTTTGGAAACTTTTCGCAACATCACCAAGAGCCCACTCTGCACGCGTCTGTCGATGCTCCAAGAGCTAAACTTCACTTAGGCCCAGACCGGAAAGCCACTCAGAAGTTTGAGTCTGTCAATACCACTCTTATCCGAAGTCACGCCTTACAACTCCAACCGAGCTTGGTCCAAGAGCCCAACCGCTCTTCGTTCCACATGGGGGCAACAACCACGGGAACATCACCATGTCGCAAACCATTCCGTCCCAGCCGAACCATCGGCTCCGCTACCACGTGTTGGGAACCGGGAGTCGTCCGAAAACCGGGGAAACAATACACGAGGCCCAAGTGAGTTGCACACGCGTGACCAGGACACCACTATATAACCCAAAACCTCAAGGTATTGGGTACATGGGTCCACTTCACTTATATATAACTCACTTGGCCTCTTTCTCTCTGATGTGTGATTCACCACTCACACTTATATTCCAACACATCAAAATTAATTTTTGGGCATATGGTCATTTATGGAGGTTTTTGGCATATGGTCATTTATGGAGGTTTTTGCATTTAAGTCAATAAAGACCAAGAAGTTTCCACATTAATTAGATACAATATTTCTACATCAATTTTTTTTTATGATCTCAGTGTAGTCACTTGCCTCCGTCACTGACTCAGGATGCATGGCGCCATGCAACACTTTGATGGCAGAGTAAACAAGTCTGTAAGCAACAATATACACTACCAGGAGGAGGAGAGGAGCAGAGATTAATTGTAATCCAAGGGGCAATTGCAGCTCAGTCTATCTGTTTCCACCAGAATTTTTGTTACTACATAATGCAATTGGACAACTCAGTCCCGTACGTTCCTTATGGAATCTGACTTACCAACAATGACTTACTCTCCCATGCAATAATCAGCCTATGTGCTTATGCTTTAACCATTTTATCTCTTTACTATGTAAAACATTAAAATATATATTTGAGATTTAATGTTTTTAAGATTTTATAAAATCTTAAATTATAAAATCATAAATATTAGTTCCAAAATTTAAATCTTAAAACTCTAAAACCTACACTTAATATCTCTAACATTAATCCTTAAATTATAAATTTTACTTTGGCAAATTGCAAAACTAATTCTCTAGCCTAAATACTAAATCCTTAACCTAAATCTTAAAGTTTTAAATTTTTTTTAACAATTAAAGTTTAAAAGTATAAATACTAGACTATATACCATACTGACCTAACTAGTTCCTAAACTTTAAAATTTTAGTTATTAACCTTAAATTATAAACTAAATCTTAAAATACTAAACCATAAACCATAAACCTTAAATCCTAAATTCTAAAACCCTAAACTTTAAATCCTAAACTATAAAACTCTAAACCCAAAATCCTAAAATTTTAAATATTAAAATCCGAAACCCTAATTCTCAAAATCCTCAAATGTTAAACTCCAAAACCCAAAATTTTTAAACTCCAAAATCATAAATTCTAAATCCTAAAATCTTAACAACTTAAAGCCTAAATCCTAAAGTCCCAAATATTAAAATTCTAAACCCTAAATCTCAAATTCTAATCCCTAAAATCCTAAATCCTAATCCTAAAATCCTAAAATCTTAAATCTTAAGATCCTAAAAAGGTTAAACCTTAAACCCTAAAGTCCAAACCTTAAATTCTAAATCTTAAATTCTAATATTGGTATTAAAAAAAATCTTAAGTCCTAATATGTCATTCATGTAATGTAAGGTCTAATGTTTTAGGACTTTAATGTTTAGGGTTTAGGATTTTTTTCTCAAAGTCCAAAATTCTGAAACCTAGACCATAATATTTTAAAACCTCGGAGCTTAAATCCTAGATCGGAAAAAAATGGGGCTCACGAATTAGCCAACCGCGGAAAGAGAAATTGGGGAGGGAAGGCGTAAATTTTTTTAAATTTTTATGGGGAAAAACAAACGCCTGGTAAGGAAGCTCCTCTAACGGTAGGCTGTAAGAAATCTATAAGAAATATTTTAAAAATTAATTTTCCTCAACCCATAAGGGATTCGTAAGAAAGTGGTAAGGAAGTTCTTCGGACAGTAAGAGTAAGAAATTGTCGTAAGTAACAGCTTGGAAATTGGTAGTGCAATGGGGATACCCACACGCCATTAACTCTATCGTAGGGGATTACTACTTGCAAATGAAATGAAGTGCCCTGAGATGCAAGGGTGGGTTTGAGTTTGAGTTACACAACAATATGACCAGTTTGCTCTTGGATTTGATGGAAACATCCTATCACTTTGTTAATGCAATGCCATCTTTTGTTGCTTGGTTGCCATAAGTGATGGGATGTCTCCAAACACTCTCTTGTTCTTCTTTTTTTTTTTTTCCTGTTAATGGGATGCCATCTTTCTCTCTTTTTTTAGTCCTTGGGTTCATTGTTTGAATTTGGATTGATAATTGAAGGAATTTATGATTATGTGTACATAGACTTTTTTATATCAGCAGAAAACATACTTCCATCTATATGCCAAAAAAATTTATATGCATCATGTGCCAAAATAACTAGCATCTGGTTGGTTTTCATCTCTTCCTTCATTTTGAGTTTTGTATTGTCTATTTCCAAACTTGCGTTTTTTGTCAGAGTTAATATGTTCTCACACTAGGGGAAACAAACGTTGGAATAAAAAATATGGAAGGGAGGTAGGGAGGACAGACTTTAAAATTAGCGCTTTAGTAAACTAAAGAGGTTTAATCATTTTGCAAATGGTTTTTAAAATACGAGTTTGTTGATTTGAAATCTGAATTAGTCCCCCTGGTTTAATCAAAAGAACCTATCTGAATAAATTAAGTAGGGCTTTGAACTCGACTTTAGTGGCTGGGTATATAGGTGGTGGAGGCTCAAATTCGTCCCCCTTCTCCATTTTTTGTGAAACCCTTTTCTTTTCTTTTCTTTTTTGATATAATTTATGTGATTATGATAATATATGTTTATATGATTGGATAATGCTTGAATGATATGGTTACCTGGTACGTGTATACTAGATTTGCAAGCTTACTCCAATCATTCAACTTATTTATGTACATAATATTCAATCTTACCCAAAAGGTAGGGTGCCTAATTGGTAGTCTAGACAACTAGTTAGTCCAGTGTGTCTTACAAGGGTGTCTGTGATGATGGCAAGCCCTTCGTAGCTACTTCATTCCTTCTCTGAATCTTCTCAACTTTTTGCACCTTCATTATATTGTAGTTTCGGAAGAGAAAATCAATAATGAATTTTCAAGTTTTTATAAGTTTGCATATTGGGATACTGCTTGTGGATCTCCAAAACCACGCGTTAACTGTAATGGTTAAGACTAAAAGAACGCATACTAGCTAGTGGTTAAATAGTCAACATTGACAACATTGACAGTAATAAGATATACGTTCACTAGCAGAGTGAGTGTTTAGTTGTCTTTGAGCTTTAGAAAATGTCTTTACACTTTCGAAACTGTTAAATTCTTTTCTTAAATTTAGCTTTTACTGATTAGAAAAATACTTCCCGATAATCAGCAATAAAAATGTAAAATGCAAAAAACAAGTATAGTTTTCTGACAAATGTTTTTACAGATAAATAGGGCCTTAATTTGGTTACTTCTTTGGTGAAGTTATTAGTTAATCTTTAAATAATAATCGTTAAAGTGCCGTCAAAATCTTATCGCTTTAAGATGTCCAAAATCTGCATTCCTCAAGAAAAAAAAAAAAAAAGATGTTCAAATCTGCAAGTCACAATGGAGATCCCAGTACTAATAATTTCTGGGCTAAGTTCAATGCCCGATGATTTGTTCTTAATTTTTTTAGAAGAGAGAGCCAGAGGTGCATTGTGCTATTTTTTTTTTTTTGTGTGTGTGGTTTTGGGGCGTTTAGATAATTTCTGTGGGCATCCATCTTCTTTAAGTGCCAGTGATATGTATGCCAAAAGAAAATATTTAGTGATATGGACTTGATAAGTCTATTCCTACAAAAGATAGATTTTTTTTAGTATGAATAAACCACACTCGTTCTTCAATGTATATCTGTGGAGGAAAATATTTTATTTGTAGAAACTGGAGATCCTAATTAATATTAGTATGTAGCAGATGTTGATGGCTTCTCCAATGCAGGACTAGTCCAATCACGTTAATCATGTGAGTGCTCTGCACCCTTTGCCAATATAAAAATTAAACCAATAGCAGCGGATATTTTGTGTGATTAAAAGTACCGGAACTATAAAACCTACCTTTGAAATGTTCCATTTTCTAATCAATTTGGGCAATATAATTAACTAACAGAAACGTTTCTTCCTTGACCTTCCTACATATCCGCTTGGCTACATCTTGTTCTTTTATTTTATTTTTTTTCTTATCAGTAGTTCTTTGGCTAAATCTAGTATAAACTGCACTGCATCAATAGCATACATTTGATGTCTTTCTCGATATTCAACGAATTAGATTATCAATGTGACCAACAACCGCCATTTCTGTGCTGCTCGAGCCATTAAAGAATACTTGCCATAGATCATGATGATCCTCCACGCTTAATTTAGTTGATAGAGGGAATAGAAGACGACAAAGAACTTTGTAGCTTAGCTAGGTTGGATCCAATGCCATTTTTGGAATGCATTCGCTGTATTCACTACCCTCCCCACTAATTAAGTATACTGCATTCCAACAATGAAATTTAAATTTGTACATAATTGGTGGACTGGTTCGCAAACACATGCACTTTTGGCTACGAAAGCCTTCAATTTTTTTTCTTTTGGAATTTTGGGACATTTGATACCCAAACTTCTCTATTTTGGCCTACTGTATATCCGTATTTTTTTGTTTGGCCAATCATGTAGCTCAATTTTTAATGGGTACGCCATTCGTATATGATGGTCAAGGTATCTTTTGACGTGGTAAGGTACTCAGAATTAGACCCGGAAAAACGGGTATTGACACGACAACCCGACACGAAATTAGCAGGTATAGGTCACAGATTTTCAACCCGTTCAGTTAAATGGGTTGACCCGACACGACACGAAAACTAGCAGGTCAGGTTGCGGGTTGACCCGCCAACCCGATGGGTACCTGCTTATGACCCGATTATATTTAGGGTATAGATATTTTACTAATTTAAATATAAGACTTATTTAATATTTAAGGCCAAAGTTACTAAAATTATCCAAAAATATTTCTATAAATGATTTAAAATATTATTATATTATGATTCTATAATTTATACTTTTATTTAATATATGAAAAAATCTAATTATATGCCTATTTGCTTAAAAAATACAATAATTTGTGCAAAATAAAAAAATTTCAAACTGATTTTTTGGCTTGTTAGACTTAATAGGTAACCCGCGGGTCAACCCAAAGCCGACACGATAATAAGCGGATTGGACACGACACGACACTATTATTAAATGGGTCGGGTCGGGTTGAAGATTTCGAACGCGTTTACCTGTTCAACCCGACACGACAACACCAATTGTCAGGTCTACTCAGAATTAGTCTTCAAGGAGTGCCTCTGAAGAACAGCATCTTGCACAAAACGACATTGTTTTGTGATTTTGTAGTGACAGATCGGATCTATATGTCACTATGAGCCCACAAGCTATCTGCTTAGTTCTTCGACCCAACCGTTCTAAAAACTTGACTTGTGCCCGGTTTAGATTTAAAAAAAAAACATTCAATATTCATTCATAAATAAACAATAATTGTAATGAAAAATATAAAATTAATAGGGTGAAAAATTATATCTCAACCGTCAAAAGTATAGAAAAGTCATCATCATCGTCGTCATGAAAAAGAAAATAGAATCACAATTACTATAAAAAAAATAAATGAAGGCTCAATATCCTTTTCAACCATAGTTGTTTTCCTTAGTAGTAAAAAGAAGACCCGCATAGCCACAAGAAATTTGCCTGCGAGCATCTCAAATCCATAAAAAAATACCACCAACAAAATTGCAAGAGACCCTTCTAAGAATCCTTCCGCAATCCACCCCTAACAACAATCACGCCTCCACCACCACCACCAAACGCAACAAAGAAGATGCTAGAAGAGTTACAGTCGACCTCCCCCTCCCACCTGCAAACTCTCACCTAGTCGCCACCGCTCCTACCCAAGCTCATTTAATATCCAACTCTGGCCAGTGGTCCTCTGATCGCAAACATGGCTTCAGCAAGAAGCGTTACGTCAACAAGGAGGATGTCTACTATAGGGGATGGAAGTCAAATGTCCCTAGCTTCCTTAGGTCCTCTCGCCGGTCCCTCCTTGGTGTCTGGTTGTTCAGGCTTAAATCGTTGGTCCCCTTCGTCCTCCTTCAAACAACATCGTTGTGAAAGGGGAGTTGTGTTCGGCACCTTGATTTATTTTAAGCCTTGATTTATTATATTTTTTATTTATCAGGTTCTATTTCTTGCTCATGGACGATAATGACGGCGACTCTTTTGTATTTTGACGGTTGTGATTTTATCTCACTTTCTATTTATTTTATATTTTCTATTACTATTATTGTTGTTGTTGCTGTTCTCGTTTATTTTTTAATAAATAGCATGTATTTTCTGAAAATTCAAACCGGTTGCTAGTGACTTCTTTTAGTATCAATCAGGCTTTTGTGCGGTTCAGTCATGTAAAGGGGTTGGTAGCATGTGGGGCCAATAGAGACACGTAGATTTGACTTGTCCACCCAACACGCAAAAATGACATCATTTTGGCACAGGACGATGTCATTTTGATACACCTCTTAAACCTTAAGTTCGGGCAGCATGAAACGTCAGTAGATATTCGGCTTGAGGTTTATGATTGGTCTGCCTATGAAAAGTTAGCTTACATAGTTAGCCAAACAAAAGGAGTATTCGATTGGTCAAAATGTCGGCCTTGTTGGAGGATTTGTTTGAACAGTGGTATGGATTATCAGGATCATTTAGGGCAAGGTCTTTTTGGATGATATACATTATACAACTATGTGGAGTTTATGGCTTGTGAGAAACAAGTTTATATTTAAGCAAGGTGTGGATTGAGGCAAACGGTCTGAGTTGATCATGGTAAGGTCCATCTCTTGGATTAAAGTAAGACAACCTACTTTTCCTTATAACTTATTGTGAGGACCCGGACCAAATCAATCCCTTTAGCCTTCTCACCTGAATGTGTCAACTAGAGTCACCATCCTGATTTTATTACTTGGAAAAATCTAGGAAAAAACTTATGGAATCAATTCGACTTAGGCAACAATTTGACAGAAGGGACTGATCTAATGTACCAGAGATTGTTGGACTCGAGGGTTCGTCATGGGTAGGAAGGTGTTAGGCACCCCACCAATGCTAGGGCAAAATTTCGTGTAGTAGTTGAGATAAAAATGCATATCTTATGAGTAGTGTGCAACTATGGAAACAAAGCACTAAAATTAAAAAAAAAAAAACTGAAAATTGAAAGGAATGGAGAAAAAGAAGGGGGAATGAAGAGATTTGGCTTCAGTCTCCACCACTAAAGACCACTTACATACCCCGACGATCAGGTTCAAAGCTCACATAGTTCTTGCCTACGAGATTTGGCTTTGAACTCGGTTTTTAGGGTACGTAGGTGGTCTCTAGTGGTGGAGACTCAAGTCAATTCTTCTTCTCACCCTCTTCTTTTTTATTTTAATTGTTTACTTATGTTATGTGATTTGCTTCCATACTTGCACACTTACATGATGGGATTGTTGGGACGAACTGGACAACTCTAATCAATAAATAACTAAGGACCACAAAAGAGAGATTTTTGTACGCGCCTCACGCGCGGCAAAGACAAGTGAGGATGAGTGAAAATAGACATGGATGTTCTGGTTCAGGGCTTTCTGCCGGTTCAACTTCAGGTAGTCGGCGTGCTGGTGGGGCGAATGTGAGGCATTCCTTCTTCTCAAGATGGTCTAGAGTGTAACGTCCTGAATTTTTATTTATTGAATTATATGAAATTTTTGGAATTTAATTCCCAATTTTACCCTCGAGGGATTTTTGGGTATTTACGGTCATGGAAAAATGTTTTATTTCCTTGGAAATATTATTTTCATGTAGGAACTAATTCTTATTCAGGATTAATTTAGATTTTATTTGTGTATGTGTGTAAAACACATAGACTGGTGTAGTTTTTACCAAAACTACGTCGTTTTGGGAGGAATAATACATAAAACTCATGGGAAGTCCGCGTTTTGACCAGGCTTGATGGACGCTTGAACCTGAGGAGGTAAAAGGTTGAAACGACGCCGTTTTGCTAACCAAAACGACGCCGTTTGATAGCAGGCCGAACCCTACGGTTGCCCTAGGTATATAAACATCCTTACTTCTCTCTCTCCTCTCTTTTCTTTTCTCCTCTCTCCCCGAATGGTTGCCCCATCCCTCTCTCCTTTCTCTTCTCCTCCCTTGGGATGTAACCACCGGCTGCCATAGAAGATGCCGCCGCCATCGCCCCTTTTCTTCTCCTTTCCTCGAGCCACCGAAGCCGTCTTCTGTTCGTGGCAGGCTCATGATGGAGAAATCGAGGTCTTCCCTCGGGGTGCACGTGTGAGGCTGAGCTCGGGTTGGATCGAGCTGTCGTGACCTCGCCGCCGTCTCTTGCTGGTAAGTCGCACTCGTCCTCCTTTCCCTTTTCATGTTGCCGATTTGGTTCTAATCGGGCTTTTGTGCTTTAACGGTGAGCGGGGTGGTGGTTGTTGGGGGCTTGCGCGTGGCTGAAGCCTGCTGGGTTCATGTTGTTGTACCAGCGGTGGTTGTGGTGTCAGGTGTTGGTGCTCGGGTTCTGTGTGAGTTCTCCGGGCAGTGGATTCTTGGCTCGGATCTATTGTTATTCCTCAGATCCGAGGCCTTGGTGGTTTGATCTTGTGCTTGTTGGAGTTTCAAGTGTCGTGGTATCGTTTTGGGTAAGGATTTGTCATCCTCAATATGTTTCAGTTCATTCTGTGATGCTCGATAATTGTTTTTGTCGGATTATTTGATGGATTGAATGTTGTTGCTGCATTTGTTTGGACTAGCAGAGTCTGTGGGGGTTCGTTTGGAATTGTTGTGTATTTTCGGCGAGGCGGTGACCGGATTCCGGCGGGTAGAGGTTTCTCTGGTGTTTGGATTTCTGTTCCGGCAAGACGGTTCGTGATTTTGGCATTTAACGGTAATTTTCCAGATGTAGTAATGTAATTAAATTTTGTACACGGCATGTACCATTAATTCCGAATTGGATTATGTACTAAATTGAGTGTATTGGAAACCTAGAGTGGTGAGTGAGTAGCACGTGGCCGGTTTGTCCGATGCGGGTAGAACCACTAGGACGGTAACTCGGGCTCGGGTAAAATCCTTAAATGGGAGTTAGACTAAATTGGGCCTTGGCCCAATAATAAAATGTTATGACCATTATAACATATGGACTTGAAATAAGTGGACTTAAAACCCAGGGACTTCTAAGGTTTATATTAGGCTTAATGGCATGGGCATTAGGCCGAGATTGTTGTGAGTTGGTAACGGATTAGTGGTACGGGCTTTAAGCCCGGGATTAAGGTTTTGGACTTAGTTGGGCTTTAAGCCCTTGAACCTTAGGCTCGTGACATGGAGATATGGACCATGAGTGGGATTGGATCTTTGGGGTTTGGACTCTGATCTGGGTAGTAAACGGGCCTAGACTCACGTTTTATAAACAAGATCGGGCTGGAAGACTTACGACGATATAGTGATATAATAACATAACCAACATGCATTTATCATGTCCTATGTTCGTCATATATGTGACCATGTTGTGTTATAATATAGGACATGTCGAGGCGAGGGAATGTGTCGGATTTTCCAAGGAAATTACTATAGCCCAGGTGAGGATATATAAACCTTTATATGCTTTACTGCCTGCGGTACTCAGGTTGATAGTCTTGGTTCATCATGTGGTAGATGGATAAATGTTGCAAGAATTATATGTCTGGTTCAGCTTGTCGTGATACATGCTCTGGCTGTGTTGTGTGCCTGTTTATATATGTACTTCATTGCTGTGTTAATTGTCCTGAGCTGTTAATGCCATGCTAATTATTGTGAGCTGATAATGCCATGTTGATTATTTTCGGCTAATAATGCCATGTTGATCATTTATGGGCTGGTATTGCCTTGTTTTATGATATGTGCTGTTATGCCAATATCATGTGTTCTTGTGGGACCTAGGCTCAGTTTAGAGACTCTCTGGTGGCACACCACCTATAAAGACACTTTGAGAATTTGCTCTATACATAACTCATTACTGATAACAGATAATTCTGAATAACTTATGATCTACTGTGGGGCTGTTGACCGGTAGCACCGAGAGGGAGAGAGGGTACCCCTCGGGTCCTGTTATGATAGTGAGCAGTACTCACAGAGACGGCAACGAGGGGATTGATGGGTACGCCCCTCATTTAGTATATTAGTGAGAGTACCCCTCACAGAGCTGGCGCCTTGGGGATTGTCGGGTGTACCCCTTGGTTATTTGATATTACCTATTCTTTTGGTGAGAGCACCCCTCACAGAGCTGGTGACTTGGGGACTGACGGGTGTGCCCCAAGATTCTTGTTTATGTATTCCTTTGAGGAGAGCACCCCTCTTAGAGCTGTCGGCCACTTGGTTGTTAGTGGTTTTCTTTTGTCGGAACTTACCCATTCCGATGTATTGATATATATACATATATGTTCTACGTTGGGCATAGGCCCTGGGGAGCTGGCCAGTTGCTACCGCGCCCGACGCACACAGTAGAGGGTCCTAATAAAACATCCAACACTAATGATATAATTAAGCATAACTATAATAAGTTGACTAATGATAAGTATGGGAATAAAGTCTGATCTTGACTTTGTATTGTGCACTGTGTCTCGTTTGTGCACTGTGGCTGTTATTGCCAGATGCTGATGTATTCGTGGTTGATTTGTACTAGTATATTCTGGTTTATTTGTTTGTGGTGAGACAGTGGTTGGTCTCACCCCCTCACAGCGTTTGCACAGGTTAAACGATCGTGGATCAGGGACGCACTCAGTAACTGTGCCTACTTTCCTTCGGGGACGGATCCATAGGTTGACACTCCATATGTTTGCATTTGTCATTGGACTCGTTATTGATTTCCGCTGCATAACTTATCGGGATGCTGTTTTGTTATATTTGGATTGATCATTTGTTATCCCGGTTGGGTGCCGGTGTTTACTTGGCTTGTTGAGCCTGATTTATGTTTTTTTTTTGAGTCTTTTAGTATCCCGATGTTTATTTTGCTATTGTGTGATATGTATAAGTTAATTTACTCAGAGGTTTTTGGCATCCCCGAACTCAAGGGCTTTTTTTTTTCTTTTCACTGTTATTTATGTTTTGTTTATTTGGTTTTGGGATGCGGTCGTTTCATAGAGAACATGTGCAGAATGCTTTGGAGAATAGGAGAGCTGTTAGTATGTTCGTAAAGAACATTCCAGAAGGTTGGTCTGTATGGGAACTTCATAAGGAGCTTTCAAAGGTGGGTGTGGTGATGGATGTGTTCATACCGGGGAGGTTGAGTGCGGCAGGGACTCGTTTTGGTTTTGTGAAGTATGAGTCAAATGGCAGGGGGAGATGTTGGTTGACAAAATTAACAAGAATAGGTGTATCAATGGCATGTTGGTTGCAAAGGTGGCTAATGAGAGAGGAAGAAAGGCTCTGGAGCAGAGGCAGGGACGGTCTATGGTTAAGAAAAATTGGCCCCATATGCAGACTAGGGTTCAGGAGGGTCGCACCTATGCTCAGACGGTGGTGGCCTATAGGCAGAGTGTGGAAACAACCTTTGGCCAAGAGGAGAATAGAGGTGTTGCGTTTGAATTTCTTCCTACTGTGGAGTGTGTAGAGAGGCTCAAATCTTGTGCTTTTGGTGTACTAAAGGAGGGTGTATCCATGGCAAAGGTATATCGAGAGTTTAGACGGATATTCAATATGCCTGTCCAGGTGAAGAAAATCGGAGGACAATATATCTTGATGGTTTTCTCTTCCAGAGAAGCCTTGATGTCATGTTTGAAGCATAAGGACTCGTGGGGTGACGAATTATTCGAGTTATTCAGGGAATGGGGTGAGGATGATAATGCATCACACCGTGAGTGTTGTTTGAATGTCTATGGCGTTCCTCCTAAAGCATGGTGTGAAGCTTTTTTCAAGCAAATTGCGACGCGATTTGGGTGTTTTGTCAAACTCCTTAATCCTTTTGAAACCAGCAATAACTTGGAGGTGGCTCAGGTCTTAATCCTTTCTACATATAAGAAATTTATTGAACGTTCGTTTAATATCAAGATCGGCCAAAAGGAATTAGTTGTATCTGTAATGGAGTCTCAGATGCGGGTGGCTGAGATGGGTGAGTCAGTGCGGGAGGAGGTAGAGGCTAGTAGATCCACATCTCGCCAGAGTCAGCCGGAATTTTCCAAGAGGGTGAGGGACAAAGAGGCGTCAAAGGAGGGAACTGAAGAGTCAGGTGACCCTTTTGGTATTGGAGATACCATCAGATTTCTTGAAAAGGGTAAAGGGATTATGGGTGCTGAGGCGTCAAAGACGGCTTCCATGCACATCCAGCCGCCAAGGGGATTTCTAAGGATTTTAGGGACCAAGGATAATGGGTGCTGTCAGGCTCAAAACCCTAGGTTGATGTTGGATAATGTGGTGAGATGTGATTATAAGTACGGTAACGTATCTATTCAAAGAAGTATAAATGTGGAAGAAGTTTGTATTGGGCCTAGTACTGGCGAAATTGGGCTGGAAAAGAGTGGGGAAGACTCTTTAGTTATTTTGGGCCCTAATGTGGGAGGAGATAGGAGGTCATCTGATGGGCCTAGTGATGCCTCTCTGGTGGGAGAAGCTGACTTAGAGAGGAATGAAACAACGTCGAATAATGAGGATAGTGTGGAAATATCTCTTAGTGTGTTGAAAAAATATTTTCAGTTCTTACTGGATCAACCAGGTGGGAGGAAGCACAAACGATATAGGAAAAATAAGAAGTTTAAGAAGATTATTCCTGGGGTGGCGTGAGATCGTTATTGATGGGGGAAAGCTCTACTCAGGATGGAGAAGTTGTGGCTGGTAATATTCGTGCTACGGTGGGGGATGCTGCTGCAGAAATTTCTTCGAAGCTCTTGGAGGGAGAGGAGACGTTGGCTGTGGGTGAAAATTGGGTCTTTTTATTTCCAGTGAACCAAAGGAGATTATTAAAGAGTTGGAGAACCTTGTTGAAAAACAAGGAGCAGATTGGGAGGGTTTGAGGACCTCTCCTTAATTTCTCTTTGGATGTGGTTGTGGTTGGGTTTCCTTGTTTTTTGATTATGTTTAGTATTTTATCGTGGAATTGGAGGGGGTCTTGGGTCGGATGGAAAACAAAGAAGGGTGAGAGAGCTTGTACGGAAGGTTAATGCGAAGATGGTTTTTATTTGTGAAACTAAAAGTAGCGGCTGGAAACAGGGCGATTGTGCTAGAGCTTGGGGGAGGGGTCAGTTTGATTTCGTTAATGTAGATGCAGTGGAGGCTGCGGGAGGTCTATTATTAATGTGGGATGTTGATTTTTTGGTGGTGTCCAGGAAACGGAGTGGAAGGAGTTGGATCATGGTGGAGAGTGTGGTGAAGGGAGAACTTAATATAGGGTTTTGTTGCATTTATGGCCCGAGTTCTGGGATGAGAGGATTGAATTGTGGGAGATCATTCATAGCCAGATGATGGATTCGACGATCCCATGGTTAATTATAGGGGATTTCAACGAAGTGCTTGAAGCGAAGGGGAGATTGAGTGGCCGGGTAAATAGGAGAGGAGCTCAGGCTTTGTCGAATTTTATTTCGGAGGGTAGTTTGTGTGAGGTTGAACTGCAGGGAAGTGATTTCACTTGGGGGAATAGTTTGGCTGTTAGTAAAATAGATAGGGCTTTTTTTGACCCTATTTGGTTCTCCTTCTTCCCCTCTATAAAATTGTGGGCTGAACCTAAAGAGAATTCAGAACACTGTCTGATTGTACTTGCTCAAGAAAGTTTAAATTGGGGAAGAAGGCCTTCTAAATTCTTAAATTGTTGGCTTCAGCATGCTAACTTTGACGAGATTCTGAAAGGCATGTGGGCGAGAGGGTGCGATGAATTTCCAGGGAGGTTCATACTTTTGAAGAAGTTGGGAGTGATCAAGCGCGAGCTGAGATCATGGAATAAACAGGAGTTTGGGGACATTGAAAAAGATATTAAGGAACAGGAATGGAAGATTGATGATTTGGATAAAATCAAGGATAGCCGTTGTCTGAATGATGGGGAACGAGAGCTCATGGCTGTTTGGAAAACTGATCTTCATTGTAGACAGAGGCAGCAGGAGTGCCTATGGAGACAAAAGTCTAGGGTAAGGTGGTTGAGGCTTGGGGATAAAAATACAAGATTCTTTCATGTGAACGCTTGTAATAGAGGAAGAAGGAATTCAATTAGGCAAATGCTGGGGAGCCGAGTGAGATTAAACAGGCTGCGTGTGACTATTTTGCCAAGGTTTTTAATTCTCCTGTTAAGGCTTGCTTTAAATGGGGTGATATCCCTGTTAATAGAATTGCTAGGGAACAAGCCGATTTTTTGGAAAGGTCTATAGATAAGGAAGAAGTGAAAAGGATTATGTGGGATTGTGATGGAAATAAATCTCCAGGCCCTGATGGTTTCAATTTGAATTTTTTATAAAAGGGTTTGGGATCTTATTTGTGATGATTTATTGGATCTCATTAATGATTTCTCTAGGGCAGGGAGATTGCCTCGAGGCGTTAATTGTGGACATCTATGTTTAATCCCTAAGAAAGCTGAGGGTTGGTCTTTGAGGATTTTAGACCTATTTGCTTGATAGATTATTGCCAAGATTCTTGCAAATAGATTAAAATCGATTATAAAGGGGGTGATTAATCCCAATCAGTATGCTTTTATTGAGGGGAGACAAATACTTGATTGTGTTCTGTCTGCCTCTAAGATGGTGCACCAGATTCGGCAAAATAAAAGGAAGGCTTTTTGGTGGAAGATAGATTTTAGGAAGGCTTATGATACTGTCTCATGGGATTTCCTTCTGGATTTGTTGGTAGCTATGGGTTTTGGGGAAAAGTGGAGGAGCTGGATCATGGGATGCATCAGATATCCAAAGATGTCTGTTTTAATAAATGGTTGTCCATCTAATGAATTTGTTGCACATAGGGGATTGAAACAAGGGGACCCCTTGTCTCCTTTTTTATTTGATATTGTGGCTGAGGGATTGTATCGTCTGGTGGAGCAGGCTATTAAGAAGGATATCATTCAAGAGCTAAAAGTGAATAATGTTGGGGTGCCCCTGCTTCAGTTTGCTGATGATACCCTATTTTTTTGTCCAGATGATATGGCGTCTCTAATTAACTTGAAGAGGGTGTTAAGACGCTTTGAGAATCTGTCTAGGTGAGGGATGTGGCTGCGTGCTTCATGAGTAAGTCAGAATCTCTTCCTATGTCTTACTTGGGTCTACATATTGGTATGAATATGCAACAAATCAACGCTTGAGAGCCTGTGATTTCAAGGATCAAAGGTAGGCTGGCTAGCTGGAAAGGCAAGTTTTTATCTTTGGCTGGTAGAATAACATTGATCAAATCCGTTTTGAGTATCCTACCTTTGTATTTCATGTCCTTATACAAGATGCCCAGTGGAGTTGTAAAGAAGATAGTAAGGATGCAAAGAGATTTCTTATGGGGGGATAGTGAGGAGAAGAGAAAATTGTGTCCGGTGGCTTGGACCAAGATTGCCAAACCAAAGAAGTGTGGGGGGATGGGAATCGAGGAATTAAATATCAAAAACCACTGCCTTTTGTTCAAATGGCTATGGAGGTACATCACTACGGATCCTGATTCATGTGATACTCCTCTATGGTCACGGATTGTTTCTTGTGTGTATAGAAGGGAGTCGGTGAATTCTTGACCAACCTTTCTTAATTCTTCTATGTCTGCAGTGTGGCGAAATATTGTCAAATCAGGGGAGGCCTCTCATGGGCATGGTGTGAGGTTATGTGAAAATATTGTTGTGGACTTAAAGGATGGGTCTTCCTGCAAATTTTTGACTTATAGGTGGCTCTCGGTTGGGGTGCTAATGGAGTTGTTTCCTCGGCTTTTCTCGGTATCGAACAGTAAGTTTGCCCCAGTTGCTGATTTGTATCGCTGTAATAATGGTATTTATGGTTGGGATTTTAATTGGAGAAGGAATTTATATGAGTGGGAACTAGAGGAGGAGGGTGAGTTACTTAGGTGCTTAGAGAATGTGGTCTTTAGTAGTGCTGGAGTTGATGGATGGAGGTGGGTGGGGGTTAAGAAAGGAATTTTTAGTGTTAAATCAGGATATGCATTGGTCTGTACTACTACGGGTGGATCTGGCAATTTGTCGTGGGTTTGGTTGGGGTGTGCTCCTACAAAGGTGGAGTGTTTTTTGTGGTTGGCACTTAATAATGGGATTGGGGTAAAATCCTTGTTGTACCGTTATAACATCATATCTGTAGGGGAAGTGAGATGTCAGTTTTGTGGAGAGGATTTGGAAGACAGAGACCATCTTTTTGGTCATCACAAATTCGTTTGGAGGCTTTGGAATCGGGTGTGTGCTTGGTGGGGTGTATGTTGGTGTATGCCCAAGACTTTGGAGGAACTCTTTATACAATGGATGGGGCCTGTCAATCCTTCACGTGCCCGGGCTCCATGGATGGTGATGTTCTATGTGATTATATGGAATATTTGGATGATGAGGAATAAGCTGATCTTCGAGGGCAAGGCAGTTGTGTGGGAATCGGCGTTGGAGACAATTCTGCTCAGGTCTCTCTTGTGGTTTAAGTCTACTCAATCTAATTTTCCCTATGATCTATCTGCCTTGATCATCAACTCGGATAGCATTCTTGCCTGGCACGGTCCTTTCTATAAACTTATGCTAGTGTAGTTAGTCCTGTTTCAATTTCTGGTAGGAGTTTGTTCCCTAGTTGTATTCTAGTTGTTATTTGTGGTGGACTCCGTCATTCATTGGATGACGGTTTCCAGGCCTTGTAACTGTTATCATCAATAAAGTCGTCGTCTTATCAAAAAAAGAAAACTTGCTCACTTACACAAGGCATACAATATAGTTCAATTACTGCACCATATTTCTCCCTAGCATGGATGGGGTGCCTAAAATCTTCCTACCCATTACGAACTCCCGAATCCAACAATCTCTGGTTCGCTATGATCAGTCTCTTATGTTGTTTCCTAAGAAAAGAATGATGCATAAAGGTCTTTTCCCGAATTTTCCAAGAAACAAAATTAGGGTGGCGACTCCATGTTGATTGTTGTAATAGAACATATTAAGGTGAGGTGGCCAAAGGGATTGATTTGGCCGAGGTCCTCAGAGTATGAACAGAACGCTTTATGACAGAGCACGAAGAATGCTTTTGCATTCAGGTGTGAGCAAATGTTTTTAGGTTGGAGCTATCAATACAACTTGTTATTTGGTCTCCATCGACAATTATTGAGTTTAAAACTCCTTTTGAGGTATGGTCCGCTTCTCCTGTCGACAACATATGCTCATCCGAGGGTTGGTAAACTTGAGCCGGGACAAAGCAATGCATATTTCTAGGATATGCATCTGGATTAAATGGTTACAAGCTGTGGTGTACAGATACCACGTCTCTAGGTGTGATTGTTAGCTGGGATATGGTATTTAATGTGTCTACCTTATTGGAGAGTAAAAAAGGAGAGGACAATAACAAAAACGGATCGCAGTTTCATAGAACAAATTGAGCTCGAATTCCACAACCTCAGCCCAATAATACAGTTGTGTAGGAGGTGTAAAATCTTGATGTTGATGATGCACCAGTACAACAACAGCAAATGTACAACATTGCCATATATAGATCAAAAAAGCAGACAAAAGTACTAGCTAAATATGCAAATGTTGCTAATACAAGTCATGTTGATTATGCAAATCTTGTAGAATTTGCATTGTCAGTTGCAGAGACAATTGATGTGCAGGAGCCTAATAGCTATAAAGAAGCTATTGCTAGTTCGAAAGCAGATCAATAGATTGGTGTTATAGGTGAAGAGATTGAGTCTCTTTACAAGAATCATACATGGAAGCTTGTTCCATTGCCGAAATGACAAAAGGTAGTAGGTTGCAAGTGAGTTTTCAAGAGGAAGAAAGGAAATCTAGGGGTTGAAGCACCTAGATAGAAGGCAAGGTTAGTAGCTAAAGGTTTCACATAGAGGGAGGGGATAAACTACAATGAAGTATTTTCTCCAGTGGTAAAACATAGCTCTATTTAGGTCATATTAGTTATGGTGGCTCTTCATGCTTAGAACTAGAGTAGTTAGATGTGAAAACTATGTTCTCGCATGGTAACTTAGAGGAGCAAATTTACATACGTCAACGTGAGGGATTCATCACTCCAGGTATGAAAAATCATTTTTGCTTACTTACGAAATCCTTTTATGGTCTGAAACAATCACCTAGGTAGTGGTATAAACGATTTGATGCATTCATGGTTCATAGTGGCTTTGCTCTAAGTGCATATGATAGTTGTGTGTATAATAAGAAGCTTACAAATGATTCTTTAGTGTTTTTGTTGTTGTATGTGGATGGCATGTTCATTACTGCTAAGAGTATGTCACATGTTACCGTATTGAAAAAGCATCTTGGTGAGGAGTTTGAGATGAAGGATTTAGGTACAGCAAGGAAGATTTTGGGGATGAAAATCACAAGGAATATAAGTAATGTGAAGCTTATACTTATTCAACAGTCTTACGTTGAGAAAGTTACTAAAGGTTTAATTTAGTAGGTGCCAAACCTGTGTCTATTCCATTTGCTACACATTTCAAGTTGTCTACAAGCATGTCACCAAAGACGGACAAGGAGATGGAAGAAATGTCTCTTATTCCATATTCAAGTGTTGTAGGTAGCATCATGTATACTATATTATGCACTCGTCCTAACACTTCACATGTTTTTGTTGTGAGTAGATTACATGGTGTTTTCAGGAGAGGAACATTTGCAAGCTGTGAAGTGGATTTTGAGATACTTAAAAAGGTACTGTTAGTATTAGTTTGACATTTGACAAAGCCAAGTTAATAGATTCAGTTGTTGGCTACATTGATTCAAACTATGCAAAGGACTTAGATAAGAGGAGGTCTCTGACAGGTTTTTATCTTTGGTCCTTCTAGTAGTGCTATAGGTTGGAAAGTGACTTTACAAGCTATTATTGCGTTGTCTACTACAGAGGCAGAGTATATGGCTATTACTAAAGTAATGAAGGAACCTATTTGGTTACAAGGTTTGGCAAGTGATCTGGGTTGATATAGAATAGGACTGCAGTATTTTGTTACAATCAAAGTGCTATCCATCTTACTAAGAACCAGAAGTATAATGAATGAACAAAGCACATAGCCGGATACGACATCGAAGGATGAGGAAAATATTGAGTTATCTTTAAAGGTACTGGAAAGGAAATTTAGTGCTCTACTGGATAAAGCTGGTCCGAAGAGGAAAACTCGGTATAGAAAGCCTAAAAAATTCAAGAAAATCCTGTCTGGTGGAAGAGGATTGAGACCGACCATGACGGGAGACAGTTCCACTCAGGATGGTGATTTTCTTGCGGGGAATGCTCGCCTGAACGTGACTGGGGCCTCTTCTTATTCTTCTCCCTCTGTCCACGTTGATGAGGTAGGGGAGACTATGTTGATTGCGGAGAAATTGGGTTTGAGCATCGAAGGTGAGCAGGGGGAGCTAGCCTAGGGTATAGAGGCTTTGATTACAAAAGAGAAAGCGGATTGGGAGGCTGCTAATACTGCCTCATAAGGTGCCAGAATGCAGGTCATAATGGTGTTTCCTTTTTGTTTTATTACGTACAGTATGTTTTCCTGGAATGTTCGGGGTTTGGGAGCTTGCCCGGGCTGGTCATTTGATGGTTAAGGTTAAGGCGAAGGTTGTTCTTCTATGCGAAACGAAATGTGAAGGATTGAGTTGGAGTAGCTCAGGTTTCTGCTGTGGTTTGAATCCTCTCAACCAGTTTCAAGTTTGGTGTTGCAGCTTTGATATTTGGCGCAGACAATGTTTTGGTGTGGCATGCCATTTTGTTAACCTATACTATTTTGGTCTATGTGTCTCTTAATTGTTTTTTGGATTACTCGTGTTAGATCCATATTTTGCTAGGCAACACTGTAAGTCTTTTTTGTGATGAATGTTTCTGTATACAATTTCTGTCTTTATTAATGAAGAATCGTTTATATCAAAAAAAACAAAGAAAGTGCCTACACATGATAATCCAACAGATATGATGACCAAGATAGTTCCATCTAGCAAGTTTAGGCATTGCCTAGACTTGATTGTTGTATGCAGTACCCAGAGGGTTGTGACGAGACAGATGGTTGTTCTTCTAGTAGATGAAGAGAATTTAAGCCAAGGGGAAGATTTGTTATTTTTGGTACCTTGAATTCTAGTGGACATAGTTTGTGATTTGGATTTTTGGACTTATTATTTACTATGTAACTATGTTAGGGCCCAATAGTCCAGTTGAGTTACAGAGTTTTCAGGTTTACATAAGGAGATGCCGAACATGTTCTATGTTGTACATAGTGAAAAATAGTCACGATCTCTTAACTTAATCTGTGCGCAAACGATGTATGCACTATATGCAGGCAGTTCCTGCTATACGGTGAATCAAAGGCCGAAAAAGAATTACAGTTTGCCTTGAAATTCTGTAGTACAACCATCAATATTCCTAGACACAGTATAAGAGCAGAAGTTAAGACCAAGCAGCAGCAGAAAAGAAGCGTTCAAAAAAATAGATGGTCTAACTAATAACCTATTCTGTTTTTAAAAAGGCCAGCTTTGAAGACAACCTGGGTACTGGTTGAGTTACACTAAAATTTTAAAGATAAAACAAACTATCCAATATAGCCAACTAGGCATTTTTTTTCATTTTGATAAAAAAATAGCTACCTAGCTTATAAACCTATTCTTTGGCATAGATATTCGTGAAGACTATAAAAGCTTGTGCCACACAAAATGAGCTTTCGTAACACGAACAAAATCTCAATAACCCATGCACTACCGATTGAGAACTGTTAATAAAAAAAAAAAGAACATCTCATTAAGAGGTTGTGTTGGCACAATGCCAGTAGCGTCATGTTGAAATTGAAAAATCAGAAGAATTCCAGATAACGGCCAAGATTATGCGATAATGTATATAGAAAAGGCCAAGACTGTGCATGCTATACACCATGCATCTGCAGATATTAAAGCAGGTCGGCTGCGTTGTGGCAGCCGGGTTTCTCTCTGCTTCCGGAGCCACCGAATGCTGTAACTCATTTGATGTTGTTAGATGGTGCGGGGTTTTCCACTCCCCGAGTTGCTGTATCTGTTTCTAATGCATAATCAATATAGGGCTTAGCCCTCCCGTCTTCACCAAAAAAGAAAAAAAAACAGAGAGATGTTGGAGCTAAAAATGACGCACTTGATCATTAGGCTCGATACAACTTAAGACATTCATTCTATGCTTTGGACGGTAGGGCTCTATAATTAAACTAGAGTTTTGTGTTTTTTTTAATGAGAACTAGACTTCTTCTTAATAACAGACAAAATTAATGTCGTAATAAGAGGGAAGGAACACATATATTGACTTGTTGAAAGAAAGAAAAGAAAAATACATGATGACCATCTTTTTTTTTTTTTTTCTTTCCTCGCTTCCATCACACGTCACAACGAAGCAACAGATTCACCATATTAAGAAAGAGGGAAAAAGAAAGGAGATCGACCCCATATATATTTGACCATATGTTGTCTTTTTCTAAAGGGAACTATCCTTTTCTATGTAGGAGAAGTCACTTATGGCTCCATTCGCATCAAAACACCCCAAAAGCAAAGCAAAGACAGGAAAAAAGAAAGCAACAGCTTCATCTCATCTTCCTAATTACCCATGTGCATGGTAATTGGTAGCCCACAAAGCTGGGATGCTGCCTATGAGATTTTGTAGGGAAACAGTAAAGACCCCCCCACTCACCTGAGATATCTTAATTATATAGGACACATAATTGGAGCATTCATATATAATCCTTTGTTCAACACATTCACACATATTTCTTCTTCTTTTTCTTTTGAAAATTTTCACACGTATTTCAAAATGCTTCTTTGGTTCTTCCAGAATTTGACTGCATTGTCCTCGTTCCAAGCTGTAATAATTTCGTTGGACTGTTCATAAGATTTATTAACATTTGTGAGATAGATCTTCCTGCTCCTTTCCTTTGTCTATTTCAAGTTGCACTTAAGTTAGTTTGGGATACCTAATACTGTATTTCATAATTGATCAAGAAATAATCAAGATTTTCTTTCGCCGATAAAATTATAACAACTTGTCAACAAAGTATTGCGGATAATAATATCACTTTTTTTTTTTATGAATAACGATCCTTCATTAATGAATAAAAAGAAAACAGGGGGGTCATCAAAGAGATAACCCTCCTACTGTACAACTAGAATTCTAACAGTATAATAACAGAACCACACAATAGAAAGATGGTCCAGGCCAAGACAAAATACAATCAGCTTGGATGATCATGGCGGCCAGATCATAGCAAAAGTTGGGTTGATATGCCTTGAACCAGTTTAAAAAGCGAACCAACGATACCTCCATCATTCTCCCCCAATCCACCTCTACATTATCAAAAATCTTTTTATTCCTACTAAGCCAAATATTCCAAACATTAGCAAAAAATATCACCATCTATGGAGCTCTAGCTTTCACTGAACCAACCAAGCCCATCCATTGAAAAAATAACTCTTCCAAAGTTCTTGGGACACACCAACTAACCCCCACCACGCACAAAATTTATTCCATAACCACCAAATATACTTACAGTGAACAAAGAGATGGTCTCGCAGTTCAATAATAATAATAATATCACTCTTGAGTTCTATGGGTTGCATATATAGTCAGTATTTCAACATATGGGGAGGATCTCAACAATTTTTCTGTTGATCCTAATATAATTAACTGTAGACCGTAAAAGGAAAAGTAGAACAGCAGCTATGGTTAAACAAACAAAATAGGAATGAAACTTGAAATGTTAAAAGATTATTTTACTTTTCATGGGATAGATCAATGAGAACCAAAGCAAATTAAATGTATATATTATTCTATATTTAACAACAACAAGAGTTGTTAATCTGGATAATATGTTATGTTTAATGTTACATATCTAGCGGAGTTATTTTATGGTACATGGTTAATTGTATACTATTATCCCCCATATTCCGATCTTTGAATGGTGTTGTTCATCAAAGATAATTGATTTCAAATTGTTGAAGAAGTCTAATGATATATATCAAAGTCTTGAACAAATGCAGGAGTATATATGGAGTCCAGATGTCTTCCCATGGATTGTATTCTTTGTGGCGAGAGGAACGTGGATGGGTCCTTGCTTATACTATCATATATAAATCATTCATATACTTTAAATGCACTCTAATGTAATGCCCGTGTGCTGTATCCTTGACTCCAACAAATTAAGTGGAGCTGATCAGGGTTATGCTAAAAACGTTTTTCCAGATTATAGCAGTGCCTTGGTAGTCTTCCTGTATACCTCAAGTAGTGGCGAATATGTAAGAAACCAAGATTGAAAATATTATCCAAGAAAAAAAATAATAAATTAAACTGACCTATAATGATGAGTTGCTCAAGTAGTATTGCTGTTGTACTGTATGCATCTACCTATTGCAAACCAAAAAAGAAAGGGAAAAGATACACACATTAGGGGGCATTTGTGTTCAGTATTTTTTTTTCTTTTTTTTTTCGAAGTTATACTTATCTGTGACTAAAGAGAAAAAAAAAATACAGTAAAGCACTAGGGAGCAGTTGGGAACTTCGTCTATGTGTGATTGTGCTGCCTGCCAGTGCCTCTCCCTTGGATTTGCCTAGTCGGAATTAGGTTTCTAGAAACAAAGGAAAAGGACGCAAGGAAAAAATACTTATGGAGATGGACATCTGGTGCCCCGGTTGATTGATAAGTATCTCAACAAAGCTTTGACCTTTCAAAAACAAGCAGTAAATGCCCTAAGGGGGTCACTGGGGTCAACAAAGCTCAATAATGAGAGAGAAGCCAACAAAATGAACAGCGACCACCGGCCTTTGTACGTAGAAATGACAAAACCTTTTTCACACGTGGGGATTAAGATTTAAGAGTATAACCAATAATGTACTCGGTTATGTGTGTGGTCTAATGTATGAACCGCGTACAGTACTACTCCCCCCATTCCATTCCCCTCTATAAAGAGGCCCATGATTCCCGTTTTCTTGGCATCCTCCAATTATAAGGGAAAGTTACTCCAGCTAGCTTGCAGGTCTTCTTCAAAGGTGAGCTTTTCAACTCCACTGCCACTACTAGCTCTCGGTTTCTCTACATGAATGAAATTAATGGGGCATATAAGTAGCTAGCTAGCTTGGATATATGGGTTTAAACTTTGGAGTAAACACCACTGGAAAGACGAAGTAGTCAATTCTTTTCTTAATTTCCCATAGTTGCTTCCCTCTTTAAATCTCAGTTCCAGACGACCCAGGATCCTTGTTTTGGTTTGCATTCATCTCGCCTTTGTTTCATATATATAGGATAGTGTGCGAAAGTTCTGAACTGATTATTGCTATTTGATCTGGCCTTGGGCCTTCCACTTTGTAATTTTATGTTTCTCCTGTTGCAAGCAACTCTGATACAGTTCTTGAAACCTGTGGTGCAGACTTCAAATTTAAGTTATAGGCGGGCCTTGTTACTTGTTCCAGGTTCGAATAAGGATCTTCTTTACAAGAGAAAATACCAAATTAACCAAGTTTCTGGGATGGATATCTCATCGACCAAATGGTTGTCCGAACTGGTATGTGTCTTTCTGGATTGTTATGTCTCTAGTACTTCTTCAACGACTCTTAGCCACTTGTCTTGTTCGTTCTTCTTCTTCTTTTTTTTTCCCGAACCATAACTTGTTTTCTTTGTCAAGAATAACAACAACATAATAGATGTCTACTAGGCAAATATATACCGCATAATCAACTTCATGTCACGGTTTCAATTTACAGGCAATGATGGAAGATCAAGCTTTTACCGAGCATGAGCACCGAATGAGCCCCCTAAACTATCCAATTGATGATCTAGATTTTCTTGCTTTTCCTGCCGAGAGCTACGCAAAGAATATTGAGCAAGAAGCCGATTTCCATACCACCCAAAAGTTTAGCCATGTAACAATATCATCCATTGATACTTGTCCAACCGGCTTTGAGAGGCCACCAAAACAACCCAAGACGGAGCCTAATTGGAACTCCTGCACCGCCGGCGACCAAAACAATGCAAAGCCTTCTCCTTCTTACTCATCCCACATTATCTCTTTCCAAAACTCCGATTCAACTCCGGCTACTTCTCACGAGCTCTATTCCATGGGGGCCTCTTTTGTAAAGCCTAAGAGTGAGATGGGGTCAGGTGGAAATATGATCAACCGCCACTCTTTCATTTCCCAGAGTTCATTGGAGGAGCCATACGGTTCAAAGTATCATGTTCGGGACACTAAGAAAGTTGGGGTAGCCAGTAGATCTCATCTTCATGCACAAGATCATGTAATAGCCGAGAGGAAGCGAAGGGAAAAGCTCAGCCAGCGATTCATAGCTCTCTCTGCTGTTGTTCCTGGCCTAAAGAAGGTAACAGCTAGCTAGCCTATTTAAAACTTTGTGCTATATATCTTTTCTTTCTTTTGTGACTTGAAAGTTAATTTGAGTTGGATAAAAAAAGGTCCTCACTTTTCCTGGGATGGCAGTGTAAGCTGGATCTTATAGCTAGCATAAAATGAATCTTTAGGTCTGTACAGTGTTGTGATGGATGGAGCTTTTAAAGTGGTAATCTGCTCATTAAAAATAGAAATCTTTCTAGTTAGGGAGTATAAAGATGGTAGGGTCCAATTCTTGTTGTGATCATGAGATTATTTACATAATACAGATGGATAAGGCGTCTGTCCTTGGAGATGCAGTCAAGTACGTAAAGCATCTTCAAGAACGCATAAAGACACTGGAGGAGCAAGCCAGCAAGAACACCATGGAATCAGTAGTGTTTGTGAAGAAATCTCAAGTATTTTATGGAGAAGATGAATCATCCTCAAGCGATGAGAACTCTGATGGAAGCTGTGTGGACCAACCACTCCCTTCAATCGAAACAAGAGTTTCATACAAGGATGTGCTGGTTAGAGTTCACTGCGAGAATCAAAAAGGATGCGTAGCCAAGATACTAAGCGAGATTGAGAAGTTGCACCTGAAAGTCACAAACAGCAGTGCTTTGCCTTTTGGAAACACTACACTTGATGTCACTGTCATTGCTCAGGTAAAAAAATTGGGTACCTTCTTTTTTTTCGATTCTAATCGTGTGCATATTATTGATACTTCATCATGAAATTACAACTGAACCACCCCTATCTGGGTGGGCTAAAAATTGGGTACCTTCTGTATCTTTCTGTATTCTATTGGCTCACTACATGGCTATCTAGAATCATTTATATATATAACACTTCTTGATTCCATTAAATGTACAGATGTTGCACGGATTATATATTATCATGATCACTCTTATCAGATGAATTATCTTCAAAAAGTAATTGTAATTTTGTTTCGTGATCATCGATCTCTCTCAATTAATGAAGATTTCTTCTTTTTATTGATTGATTGCAGATGGACGCTGAATTCTCCATGACAGTAAAGGATGTTGTTAGAAACCTAAGGCAGACTTTACTTTAGCATTAGTATTAATTAATGCATCTGTAAAGAAGCTTTTATATATTGCGTACCCAGAAGACGAAGGAATAAATAAACCACCAACTCCACGCCTATTTTTTCTCTCCTTTTAATGTTTTGTTGTTGGGACATGGGAGGAACCACGGGCTTTGTTCGCAATCTAAACGACACTGGCTGGGTGCCGCAAATATAGGGCCTGCAATATCTTGGCTTCACTTCACTCTTGCTGCTGCTGCAATGTTTTGTTTCCAATATTGGAGGAGGAGGGTTTTCATGTCCTTCTCCCCATTACAGGCTCCTGCTTCTTTGTGCGTGGTTGAATCCTTGACCATGTTTATTCCCCACGTGATGGAAATATATGTATGGGTCTTCTTTTTTAGTTTGGTTTTTGAGAGTCTCTGACTTTTTACAGTGCCCTGCCCTCTGGACTCGAGTCTCTAATATTCCCCCTCTTTCCGGCGGATGCCAAAAAAAAAAAAGGGATAATCACGAGAGACAAATCTGGTTCTTTGTCACCGGTTTGGTGTCTGTGGTTAATTAATTTGGGGCATTACATTACCCTTCTGTACTAATGATCATCTCTCTTGTACGTACCTCTATGTTCCTTGGTGGCTTTCTAAGCAATGTAGTTGCACTCATGACATTAATCAAGACATTTCTTATATACTATATTTCTATGTAGGAATTAATGGTGGGATTTGTTTTTATTTATATTTATTTGGGAAATGAAATGTACAGGTCATCCAACCGTATGGTATCATATAATTATGTGCTCTATGTCACTCTTTGGCGAATAATTAACCATGCTTAATGGCCTAGTTGGATGGATACATACAATGACAGATATGCAAAACAGAATGGTTTCCTTAAAAAAAAAAAAAAAACAGATAGGCATTATGGAATACCTTTTTTATAAATTATTCAAGTGTAAAGATGATGCCGTGGCAAATTTCTTATACATCATGTAACCCTGTCTTTTGTAATAACTTTAGAAGGTGTCAAACTTAACAAGTTAAATAATGTAAGGATAATCGTCTCACATCAACCACTCAGCTTGACAATATAATTTAGACAGAGATTGTCATAAGTTAGGGAACAACAGAGTCCCCACAACAGATAAGGGTAAAAGTGTTGTTCATCAACGTTTTTGGGCTTATCATGTATGTGCGTACCTAGTATTACATTTCTGTTCAAGTTTTCACATACGCTACAACCCCGAAGGTAAACAATTTCCATAACGAGAAATTGAACATGTCGAGTTAAGAACGCTCTGCATAATTTTGCATAACTAAAATAAATTCAAATATAATGTTAGATATTCAATTAATGACCTCTAATGTGGGTCGCAGGTGAAGCCATATTACCCAACACAAAGAATTTAAAATAGATTAGCCAAAAATGTTACTGGACAGCATTTTTAGGTATGAACAGAAACGAGCAGCCTTCTTTCGAATCCATGCCATCCTATTCACTGCAACCATTTTGTATGATGATGAAGGAGAAGGATAATCTAGGTAAGTGCACGTGTGATCAGAGGATTTGAGGTGTCGGGAGATTGGTACCAAAATTTTGAACTTCACTTGGAAATTTGACCATTATTATGTAGCAATAATACTTATGTTTTGGTCGGTGATTTATCACTATGACCATCTTGATGTGAACAGAAAATTCTTAATCACGCCAACATAGTTAACAAACCTTTACTTTGGTCAAGTGTCAAGACTTAAGAACATTTTACTTTTTGAACTTCTTCACTCTCTTCTTGTCTATTTTTCCTGCTCTCTTTTATGTCGAAAACGAAATAGACAACTTGTGTCATGTGTGCTTAAATGCTTAATCCTATGATCATATAACCTGATTGTTATTCGCATTAGCCAAAGCCTTACCCGACAAATCTGTTGACAATATCGTCAAGAGACCGAGAGAGTACTTAACCAAACCAACGTACCAGAATCTTATGTTCTATGAAAAAAAATAACTAACAAAATATATATCATCTATACAAAGAAAGACATTTTTCTCATTATAGTTTATATATAATTTTTTTTGTCTAGCCACAATTTACTCCAATTCAAGTGGGGTGGGAGAAATTCTATAGTGCTCACTGCGTACTATGTCATATCCCACTTGGAAAAATTCTATGGTGCTCAGTGCCTACCATGTCATATCCCACTTGATATATAACATAACTAATTTTTATTAGCCACATCTTCACAATAAAATGCATTAATCACATCAGTTTTTTTTTTAGGGTAATTGAATTTTTCTTTTCTGTTTATTGTTTTAACTTTCTTCCCTAAATTCTAGTCACCCTCCCCTCTCCTCTCCACTCCTTTCTTCTTTCTGCTACCACGGCTGTCCATCCATGGTGTAAAAGAAATATAAGTCAGGTTATTTTGTTTCTTTTTTTAAAAAAAAAAAAAACTCTTCTTCATATGTGATGATAATTTCTCCATATCAGCTAATCCATTCCCAACCCTCCACCTTCTTCCCCATGTCCCCCGGCCTCCCCATTGCACTACCAGCCCATCCCCGTCGTCCTCTGACTACATACCAGGTGAACCCTATACAAAACCACCCGTCGTGCCAAACTACCGGCCCTCCATCCGCCTATCATCCCACGAACCCTATATACACCTTCAATCAGAAAATAAACCCAGAGTCATCAACTTTCAACCAACTTCACCCCACCTAAGCCCACGTTGCGAATCACACAATAACCCATACTGCTGACAACCCTCCTCAGCCACCTGAACAATCCATTTCCAAGCCACTATACTTTTCCAGATGGAGTAGGAAAACGATTCAGAATGTCGTGGACAATAGCCAAGTCATCAGCTTGTACGTCGAGAATATATCGATGAGATGGCTACCCACTGACCTCCATTTGGTTATGGCTAAATATGGAGATGTCATGGACGTGTTCATCCCTCAGAAGATGAATAAAAAAGGCATTAGATACGCCTTTGTGAGATTTAGAAGCAGTATTGATTCACAGCGGACCATCCAAAGCATTTGTTCGATGTTGGTGGATGGAGTTAAATTGTCAGCTGCATTTGCAAAAGGTCGCAAGGACCAAAACTCACAGACCCCCAAGACACCTACAATTATATCAAGGTCTCACCCTCAGCCTCGTTGACTGAGTGGGGATAAGTCTTATGCGGATACTACTCGTGGTGAAGTTAAGGTTCATACTCAGACTGAACAGATGGAGTCTACACCTACAGAGTCCCAGACATACATACCAAAAGATGACTCACTAGGTTGGCTCAATCATTGCATCTTGGGTGTGTTACGTTCTCCAAGGCAATATAACAAGATTCGTGAGCTTTTTTCTGCGGAGGATAACAAGCAGTTTGTCATCGTCCCAGTGGGTGGTGTGTCCTTTTTTCTGAAATTTCAAAGCACTGAGTCAATGTTATAGTTCTACAATGGAAAACAATCCGAGTTGGTTCACTTCTTCAAAGAGTTCAGGCCATAGAAGGAAGGCGATGCTGCCTTTAACCGACTGTGTTGGATATTGATACGTGGTGTTCCACCCCATGTGTGGACGATGGAGTTCTTCAAACTCATATCCTCGAAGTTCGGTGAACTTGTGGACTGGAGTCATGAAACTGGTAAGAGAGTAAGGTTTGATGTCGCTGAAGTATTAATTCTTACTAGTTCTATGTCACAGATCAATCAAACAGTGAAAGTGAAGATTGGGGGAAGATTGTGAGAAATTGGTATTATGGAATCACAATACGATCCGTTGGATGGGTATGGGTGCAAGCAGACTCATGATGGTACCGACAATAATGATGATGGTGGCGCGTCAACTCCAGCTCCTCCTTTACAAATAGGTCAGGGTGATGGCACGAGTGCAAGTCAGTCTTCTCACCCCCCCCTCCCCCACCCAAAATTTTCGTTAATACACGCCAACCGATTCTGTCTACTGGCTCTGTATCTGATGACTCTTTTAATCTTCGTCCTTTAATTGGTCAGTCCCACCTCAACCTAGCACACGATGAAAGTTTAAACTCTGCCAATACACTAAGCCCAAAAACAATTCCTTCTGAGCATGCTGTGGCTCAGAACCCCACTTCTGATTCGTTGCGTTCTGTCTGTGATAGAGATACCTTGTCGGCACAGAAATCTAATCCTGAGCTGTCACAACCCATGCCTAAAGTTGATATCTCACCGAGTCAGCACCCCTCATGTGAGCTACATGGGCTCCCTCTCAACACCCCACTTTCCCATCCACACACTTCTTCTTGTGAGCCCATTACCAATAGACCAACCCCTGGCTCTATTCAGCCCACTACTCTGAGCCCATCTAGTAGAACTTTAGTCTCATACACAGATACTCTCCCAACCCAATATTCCCCATTCCATAGCCCACCAGTCACCTGAACCCTTGGACTCGTTTAGTTCATCTCATCAACTTAATTATGTGTCTTCATGGGGTAACTCGGAGGAGTCCTATGTCTGTGAGTTCATTGGTGTGGATTTCCATCGTGCAGTGGAGAGAAGGGTGGCAGCAATCTTGCACAACATGGACGTTAAAAATAAGAAGAAGATCAAATTCCTTTCAGCAAAGGGTAGTGTGATCTCCGAACCTGAAAACTTCCAGAGGGCCTCAGATTCTGATTTTCGGGACAATAATAACAAGATTTTGATTGAAGATGTTTCAAGCGCACCCATTCTGGTTTCTTTTAGTTCGTTGGAAGTGGCTGAAACAAATCGGATTGGTGAGTTAGTAAGATGGGATCAGAATAACCTTGATGGTGAAACTGATCGTCTTAAAGAAAGCCTGGTGAACAAGGAAGCTTTTGAATGGGTGCAGTCTAGGGCCCAATCCTAGTTCCTGCCTCAGTAGGTCGATTTTTGGGTTTAACCTTCCTTTGATATGGTCTGTTTTCTATCCTGGAACATTAGAGGAATATGTTCCTCTTTAAAACAGAGGCAAGTTAGGTCTTTAGTGAATCAGGTGCAAGCGCAGTTCTTATTCCTTAGCGAGACTAAAAGTTCTGGTGTTAATCTTCCTTTTTGTCACAAGGTTTGGGGGTCGGGCAACATAGACTTTTGTGCGGTTGATGCTAGAGGTTTGGCAGGTGGTTTACTCATGATCTGGGTTGCGACTTCTTTAAGTTAATTCAGAAACAGTGTTGAAGGAACCATAATTCAGAAAAATGCAACTGTATCCATATGTGGAGTCTATGGAGATTCTCAGTTACAGAACAGGATTCAAATGTTTGACAGCCTAAGAGGTCTGAAGCAGGTATTCACATCGCCGTGGTTAGTTTTAGGTGACTTCAATGAAACTTTACTCCCCGCTGATCGTAAGAGTGGCCGGCTGTGTCCCAGGGGTGCCAATGCGTTTGGTAACTTTATTGATAGCTTGAACCTGATGGAGTTTCGCATCACAGATAGAAGATTTACCTGGGGAAATTACCGAAGTGCAAGTTGTATAGATAGAGTCTTTGTAGAGGCAGAATGGTGCACTTTATTTCCTTATCTCGCACTCAGAACTGAAACTAAACGTGACTCAGATCACGTCCCCTTGGTGTTGGAGCAACGAAAACTGGACCTTGGACCCAGACCTTTCCGTTTTATCAGTGGCTGGTGGTCCCATCCTGGGTTCATGGAAATTATGGGAGGTTTTTGGGATGAGGCGAACTCACAGTTTTTGGGGAATCATTGTTTGCTAAAGAAGTTGAGTTTGATGAGAAGACTCTTATCTAAGTGGAACAAGGAGTGTTTTGGAAATGTAAACGTGCATATCGAAGAAATTCAAGGTGAACTTGACGAACTGGATAAAGAAGCTGATAATAGAGATTTATCTCCATCAGAAATCCATTGAGTTAGGACTTTGAAGTCTGATTTGTTTATTAAATCAAGACAGCTAGAGGCTATTTGGAGACAAAAATCCAGAGTGAGATGGTGCAGGTTGGGTGATCGCAACATGCATTTTTTCACATACCTGCTTCTAACAGAGGCAGAAAAAACAGATTGGATCAGATTGTGGTGGAAGGTCAATTGATTGACGATTTTGGGAAGATCAAAGATGTTGCTTCTGATTTTTTTAGGAAACTATACTCTAAGACGACCAAGTCTAGACCGAAGATTGGCTCTCTCCAATTCTGTCACCTGAGTGCTTGTGAAGCTGATGCTTTAGAAAGACCTGTGTCCTTGTACGAGATTAAGAAGGCAGTGTGGAGTTGTGATAGCTCCAAGGCACCGGGGCCTGATGGCTTTAACTTCTCGTTTTACAAGAAATGTTAGGAGTTGATTAAAGTGGATATTTATGATATGGTCAGTCATTTTTTTGAATATGGGAGGTTACCTAAAGGTTCCAACAACGGTTACATCACATTAATTGCCAAGAAAACCGGGGATGTGTCTTTGGATGATTATAGACCAATCACTCTTGTGAATGGTCTATACAAGATTGTTTCTAAAATTTTTTCCTTAAGGTTAAAGAAAGTACTGCCATCTTTGGTTGGTCTACAACAAACTGGATTCATAGAAGGAAGATGTATTCTTGATAGCGCACTCCTTGCCAATGAAGTTGTCCACAGTTTGAGGAAATCTAAAGCTCAAGCCATTGTGTGTAAGCTTGACTTTAGGAAAGCTTACGACTCGGTGGATTGGTCATATCTACTACAGGTCTTGGAAGCCATGGGTTTTGGTTGGAAGTGGCGTGGTTGGATGTATGAATGTTTATCATCATCCAAACTAGCAGTATTAATCAACGGCTCTCCATCCCCTGAATTTAGTATAGAGAGGGGCTTAAAACAAGGAGACCCTCTCTCTCCTCTCCTGTTTGTTTTGGCTGCTGAAGGCTTATCTTCCATCATCTCTAAGGCGGGATCGCTTGGGGAAATATAGGGTGTAGAGGTTCCGGGTTTGAGGCTGTCTATATTACAATACGCCTGATGATACCATTCTTTTCTCCCCGTCGAGCATCCCGAAGTTGTTGAACTTGAAAAGATGCCTTCGTATCTTTGAGGCTCTGTCGGGACTTTGCATTAATTTTATTAAAAGTAGTGTGATTGGAATTGGTTTGAAACAGCATGAGGTGGAGGATATTGTAGGAAGATTACATAGTAGAGTGGAGAATTTTCCCTTCACCTGTCTTGGTTTCCCTTTGGGTGCCAACATGAAAAGAATTACAGCATGGGAACCTGTGGTCCAAAAAATGAAAAGGAGACTACAAACTTAGAAAGGCAGATTATTGTCTTTAGGGGGACGATCCACTCTCATTAAAGCTGTCTTATATGGATTACCGGTATACTTTATGTCTCTTTTCAAGCTCCCAGTGCCTGTGGCTAAAAGATTGACGTCAATCATCAGACAGTTCTTTTGGAGTGGAGGTGATGCAACAAATAAAATCTGTTTGGTGGCCTGGAGAAAGATTACGTTGCCAAAAGACTTAGGTGGAATGGGCATTATTGATCTAAAAATAATGACCTAATGCTTAATTTTCAAGTGGATCTGGCAGTTTGTTATACCTGGGGCAGGCATTTGGAAGGATTTAATGGCTGCCAAGTATGCCGAATTGCCTATATCATTTAAGCCTGGATTCAAATTGGATCAGTGCTCCCCTTGGTGGAAGGACATAGTTTTTTCAAGCACAACCAATAGTCAGTCTGGTGTAGCTTTATTTTCAGGTTCCTATGTGAAGGTAGGGTCTGGGAACAGGACATCTTTCTGGAAGGATAATTGGACGGGGCATGGTGCACTTAATGAATGTTTCAGCAAGCTATATATAATTTCCCTATGCAAAGAGGCCTCTGTTCTAGAAGGCATGGCACTTTCGGGCTCTGTTCCCTGCTGGGAGACTAGATGACGTCGAAGACTATGGGAATGGGAACTCAACCTGCTTAATCATATGCGAAGTATTGTCAACTCAGTGCCATTAGTCCATTCACAGATTGATCAAAGTTGGTGGATACTCAGCCCGAATGGAGACTATTCGGTGAGTTTGGGTAGAAAGTTCATTTATTCTTGCCTTGGCCCATATAAACCAATGCCTTATGTCTGGTTTTCCCTAGCCCCTTATAAGGTTGAGTGTTGGCTGTGGTTGGCTCTTAATCACGGCATTGCTACCAAGGATGTGCGTCTCGAGAGGGGGATCGTATCATTAGCCGACTCTCTGTGTGGTTTGTGCGGATTGTGTCTTGCGTCTAGAGACCATCTTTTGCTTCACTGTCCTGTCTCTTGGGTGGTTTGGTCCAACATTTGCAGATGGTGGGGCGTTCAATGGTGTGCTGCAGCTATTCTTGAAAACTTCTTGTTACAATGGACTTTTCTGTCACTGGTTAATTGTAGTAGATCGTGGTGGTTCATGATGTGCCTTGCTACACTGTGGTCAATCTGGTTGGAGAGGAATCAGAGAGTTTTCCATAGGATTTCCTCTGATGCAGAGAGGCTGGTGGACTCGATCCTTGCGCATACTATATTTTGGATAAAGGCTTCACATGTTAACATTCCTTTTAGTACCTCTCTCCTAATATCAGATGCAAAGATCTTAAAGAGCTGGAAAGGTCCGAGACGAAGGCTCAGCCTACTGGAACGATCTGCTTAATTTTGCATATTACCCATGTTTTCCATCTGTATGTGTTTGCGCTAGTGCGTGTCTTAAGCCTGAGCTTATTGTAATATAGAGGGCTTTTCTGCATGGTTTTTGGCCATGCAGTGAATCATGTTCATTTTTGTATATAAATAAAGAACTCGTTAGCACAAAAAAAAAAACACAATAAATGTCTGGGGTTTAATTTCAGAAAAGAGTTAGAAAGACTTCCTTGAGATTTGAAGGAGTTGGAAGACTTCCCTTTAATAGGGATAAGGATTAGTTCAATTGTAGATAGGTTTCTCATCTCTATCTTGTATGATAACACTCCTGTAACCACTCACTTATCTTTATCAGTTAACAGTAATATATACACACCATGGGTTGCTAAGTAGAGCATCCTGGTATTCAATCCTATCATGGTAGCGGAGCAGGTGCTCATTCTTTGAAGCTATCCCACA
>JAKUCV010003306.1:10231-127639 GCA_028386065.3 Turnera subulata | reverse complement strand
CACCAAGCCAAATATTCTGAAAGTAAAACGGTTTGGATGATTTGGCTAATAACCAAATGCATCCCTCCTTCTTCACCATCTCCAACCAAGTCCTTATCCAAAGAGCTTGACTCTAAAATGACCAAGAATTCATATTTTCCTGCAAAAAGGTCCTCGAAAACTAGGATGAGAATTTATTAAAGATTTAAATAAAATAAACACAAGAATAAAATAAATAAAGACTAAAACAAAGATAAAAGTCACAAAATAAAACCCCAAATGATGTGTAAAATGTTCACACATCAAGTACCCCGAGGAGCCTGAGCCGGGACATTTCGAGGACTTCCAAGAATAGGAAATTGGCTAAGGTGAGGATAAGTAAATATTTATATACTGCCGGTGATATCAAGTTGCTGTTTGTTTGCTATGTGTGATATTTGTTGGTATGATACTTTGTGGTTGTGAATGGGTTGTTTTGTGATGTATTAAATTGATGATTGTTGTTATTGATGTTATTAATGATGATGGAATTGTTGTATAAATAAGTTATTACCGTTGTTGTTGACTGTGAAAATTGTGTGAGTTGAGTACCGGGGGTACTAGTATGAGGGAATAGTTTGGAATAAGCTTGTATTATAAGCGGAGAGGCTGTGAGCCTGCTCGGGATAATGAGATAATGGTAAGGAACTAGAAGTATAGTAACTAGTTGAGGGTATAGAAATAATAAAATGGAAACACTTAGACTTCTAGTAAGTCACAGTTAAATGTTGGAACAGCCAGATGGTAGTCTTATTTTTATGATGCTGGGGGAGAGTGTGCTTGGGGTCTGCTCCCTGTCTGTGCCAGTTATACGTGGAGGTACCAGGGCGGGGTCCACGAGCTAGCTAGCTTGACTACCAGGCGATGGCCACCATTTAGCTTGTGATAGGGGCCCTGATAATAAAATTGGTATAGCGTGTCGAGAATCACAGAATGTGTTATTTAAGGTTTGTGAGAACCTTAGTTAATTGCTGTTGATGTGACTTGATTATTATCGGTTGCTTGTATATGTATATTTGCTTATGGATTTTACCCGGTGAGCACTTCGGACTCACCCTCGCCTACGTGACCTGGTCACGTAGTTTGATTGTGCATAGTTCAGGTACGTTCGAGGCAAGCTGTGGCGCACCCTCTGCCAGGCCCGGATCCATCCTGCGTTGCATCATTTTCATATTGTTGCTTATTGTTGTATTGTATTAAGACTTCCGCTGCTTGCATTTTATTACTCTGCTTTTGTTGCTTGTTGTAATAATGTCTCCGTGCCGGGACGAGTAATGTTGTTGTATTATGTACTGTTGTTGTATTATTACTGTTGGCTTGTGGTATTTACCGCTGTGGTTTCTGTAGTAAATAATAGGTCCCACGTGTTTACTGTGTATAACGATAAATACGGATCGGGGCGTTTCACAATAGTTGGGATGCCTTTTAGAGGTGTAATGGACACTCTTTATAGAATCTAAGTTTGGGGGAAAGTAGCTGCAACGGCTCTTTGAACTCCTAGTAGACTTCAGTTCATTAAAGCTTCAATTTGGGACCGTTGCGTCATGTCAACCCCTTGGTTGCAAAGTATTACAAAAAATGGAAAGTTTGGACCACCTTCTTAAGTTGAGTAGGAGTTAGGTGCTAAAGTCATCTGCACTTTTATAAAGTCTTCCCTCTTACTTATTCACCAATTCAAGCCGTTGGAAGTGGGATTTAATTATTTGGAGGATCACACCCAACTTGCATAAAAAGTTGAAAGTGACAGCTCGCAGATATGGTTGCAACAAAAACCATGTTGTTATCAAATCCGGACCGGCCCGGACAGTTGAATCGGGGTAACCGTGACCCGGAGAAAAATCTGGGTTTTTGCCCCTCCGAGTTGTATCCTCCAAAAAACCGGCCGTGTCATGACGGGTTCTTCGGGTTTTCTGGTTTTGTTGACCCGTTTCCAGTTTTTCCGGGTCAAAAGTCAAAGATTTCAAAAAATTGTGTTGGTCAGACCATGATCAGACATTTGGGTGGACCTTTATTAAAAATTTTATATGTTTTTACTATTATTTCTAATATCGGTCAGACCCGGTTGGACCTCGGTTAGACCTCTAAAACCGCGATTCGGCCACTAAAACATGTCAATGGTCAGGTCGGGTTTAATAACCTTGAGAAACCATAATTCCTCATGTAAGCTAAAATCAACACAAGGAAAGCTCAAGTACACTTGTAATTTGTTAGTCATCAAAATTAATTATACACCATGACTAAACATGGTTAAATCACAATTTAGCATTAAGAGGTGATTAACTCAATTTTTGATCAACACCAAGGACTTCGATGTTATTTCAGCAACAGTTCATGCTTAATCACTCAAACATTTATTTGTACAATATATCAGTACTTTTTGTTTGACATAAACCATCAAACTCAATAGCAAGATGCATTATTTTCATGTGCTTGTTTCTAAATTATATTAGTCAGCTAGTGTTCAAGAAAGCGTAGCTTGTACACAATCTTTCTGTAAACAGTAAATAATTATGTATTCATAGTTTGTCAATTTGTCAAACTATATAAAAAGTGTTATAGAGATCGTTATATATAGACTAAAACTTGTATTTATTCTCAACAAAGTCGCTTTGGCTTTCCATCTAACAAAGCCATTTTGCATTTTAGAAAATAAAAAAGCAGCTGATTTAACTGCAGGAAATGTTAATGAGTAAAATATATGATTATCCTCTTACTATACTAAAATGATAAGAATAGTCGCTTACGCTAAAAACAATTAATGACAACTCTTACCGGCTTAAAATGATTAATTTGAGAAATTATAAGGTACGCATTGCGTACCACGTCATCATCCTATTAGTAATATTAAGGGCCCAACTTTTAAAACACATCAGTTAATTTTAAACACGTCAATGGATCCGTCGTGGAATTTAATTTCACTGCTCTTTCTATTAAAAAGAAAAATAAAATAACAACTTGTTTCAGAAAAAAAAAAAAAGGAAACCAGTCGACGATTCTCCTTGGTTCTACCAACAGTTATCTTGCCCCTGCACTCTTGTACTCTTTGATGGTGTCTTTTATGGTCTTGGGTTTTCAAGAACCAGAAGAGAAGAGAGCTTCGACGTCGAGCTTGACGATGGTAGTGTGTTTGATTCTGGCATCAGCAGCGAACGGCGGCGGCGCTTTTCTCAGATCGTCGGGTGAGAGAGAGAACATAATGGCATCTATGTATGAGGATGCTCGTTGCACGATGCTCGCCGTCGCTTAACTCTTTTAATACCATTACTGTGATAGTTAGTTTTTTATGTTTGTGAATAATTTTGAGTATAAGATTTTTTTCTTTTGTTATCCGATAAAAGTAAGGAAGAAGAAGTAAATATATTGTAAAGAGATGGGGGGATTAGCGGTGGCAATTGGGGGAAAGCAAAGGTGGGGAAGAATCTTAGACCTAATTTCATTATTAAATTAAATTATCAGAAGGAGAGGAGATGAGAGGTGGTGGGTGGCGCTCATGTTGCAGTGCTCCAACATGCGGCGATGATGGCGGATGTGGTGAGAGAGAATGGCGGTGCGGAGCTTGAGGTGGCGGTCGTCTTGTGCGCCGGCGATGAAAACGTTGGTGCTGAATCATGATAAATTCTTGTGCAATAAAAACAAGAAAATAAATTCCACGACGGATCCATTGACATGTTTAAAATTAACTGATGTGTTTTAAAAGGTGGGCCCTTAATATTACTAATAGGATGATGACGTGGTACGCAATGCGTACCTTATAATTTCTCCGTGTACTGGAGTCATCAGGAATATGTTTGAAATATGTGACCAGAGACCTCATGCATCGATCCCGGTATTGGCCCTAGAAAATAATAATTCATCTTAAATTATCATATTTTAAAAATAGTAGAGGAGAATCTAAATCCAAATAATCCTAGAATAAAGAATTGCCGCATGGCTTCTTAGGGTTTTTAATATAGTGTCCACGTTTTCATGGGATCATATATTATCGATTCTAATTGTTCCTGTTTAATTTGGACGAAGATGATCCATTTTAAACAAATAGAGACCTCAGAAACCAATTCTTCCTACTTCTAGGTCCTCAGCCGAATTGTTCCAATTTGGAACAACAAACGTTTTCTTTTTACAATTGAAAAAGTGTGTTTATAAATTTAATCATTCCCGAATTAATAAACATACCTGATGATGATTCTTGAATATTTCAAAGATATATATCAGTCCAAGAAAATTTTTCAGTTTTTGTCAGACTTTTATGTTATCCTAAGGTCCCAATAGTTGCCTTCACGATTTGAGTACGATGCTACCACAAAGTGGGAAGAATATATAATAAGCTGATAGAGACATAGTCCTAAAATATGCACACGACGATCAAGTTAAAGGAGGTTGAATCATGACATAAGCAGTGGAGTTTGCAAGGAAAAAAACCATATCTCCTATAGCATAATGAAACTTCTTACTTTTCTATATATTGTTAGAATATTTGGACCTCCCGGGAATTTTTCGTTTCGTGATAAAAACCGGCTGGCCTCATGCCCCGGTCCATCAACATGTCCTCCAGGGAAAAAGTTTTTTTTTAGGATGAAAGATTTCACTGCATTACTTCAAGCATGTGTAAGCATATTGTCTCGAACTAGCCGGTAAAGAGTTTGTCCAGGATACAAGAGGACTACTACTAGATGGCCGCTAGGGGTTAGCAATCGGTCGGTACGGCACATACCGTGCCGATAAGGGATCGGTATGACTTTTCCGACTGCCCTATTTTCCGACCGATGCCGTCCCGCTAAACTACTTATGTCGATCAGCATGATGCCGATTTATACCGACCTCGGTTCGGTCGGTATGTATGCCTACCGATTCCAAACTTCATACCAGAAAAAGGCTAACGATAGGGAAGAATGGAAGAAGAAGAAATCAAAGAGATTGGAAAAAAATTGTAAAGGAAGAAAATAAATGAAAATCATCACTGCCCACCGCAAAAATAATCCCAAACTCAATCAAAAATGACATAAAATCGTTTCTAAAAAATAATTAAAACCATCCACTTGCGAACAACGATCCAAAAAAATAAAAAACAATTTGACATTATCCAGAATTCTACCCAGAAAAAAAAAACAATTTGATATACAACATTTACCCAGAAAAAAAAAACCCACAACAATGTCAACAACACACAGAACATTCATCAATCCACCATTTGATATTACCCAAAATTCTCAGAAACCTTTACCTAACAACATAACAAACAATCTCTTAGCAGCATCCCAAATACAATAATTCTGCAAACTGATACTTACACGCCGATGAGAATTTGGGTATTAGGGTTTCGATTGGGGAATTAGCTAATTAGGGTTTGATTGGGGAAATAAGGAATCAAGAATTTGGGTGTTTTGGGTTTGCTACTTGGAGGATAATTTGAGCATCAAGACAAGGGCGAGTAGTGAGGTATAGGGTACTAGAATGACATGGGCACTGTCGCGAAGCCATCACCGCCGAGAGCTGTAGTAACAGCGATTTCATGCGAGGCGCATGTGTGGGCTGAGGTGCATAGGTGAGCGACTGCAAAACCAACTGCGGTGGCGACGTTGCAAGGGGTGGATTTTCCGACAGAGAGAGACGAGAGAGGCTGAGAGATTGAGGTGAGTGTCTCTGTGTATTTTGACGAGAGAGAGAGAGAGAGAGAGAGAGAGAGAGAGAGCTTTTTTTTTTTATGAAAGAGGAGGGAGGGGGAGAGAGAGACAGTAATTAAAGGGCAGTCTTGGGTTGGGTTGGGTTTGAGAGTTGTCGGTACAGCTCCTGCCGAAAACCGACGGCATGACCACTATCTAACCGAGCAGAGCCAACGGTCTTATTGGCACGGTATGGTCGGAAGGGATGGCGCTGAAATCCCAAAGAATTTTGAGCCGATACCATCGGTATTCGGTCGGTATCGGCTCGGGAAATTTGCCCTACCCTAATGGCCACCGACTGATAACATCGTCAATCTTATTATATAATCCAGGAATATAACATGAAAAATAGTCTGAAAAGAAAGATGATAAATGAAGAATATCCAAAATGATCTGGCCAAATTGTGAAGGACAAGACGTCGTGCTTTGATAGCTGTAATGACTTCTAGGCAATCAAACTCCAAGATAATCCTATCCAAGTGCATAGAGCGAGCCATTTGTAAGCCTAAACGGATACACATAGCTTCATCATCCCGGCTAGAGTAACGAGAGTGAATCAGAGAAGCCTGTGCAGCAAGAACAGATCCCTGAACATCCCGAATAACAATGCCAAAACTCGATCCATCTGATAAGCTAGACACATCAGTATTGATTTTGACAAAACTAGCAGGGGGAGGTGACCAATGAGAAGGACGAGCAGGGCTGTTGCTTGAGGCCGAAACCACATGTGATTGTTGATATTGAGTAAGAAGAGATATAGCATGTTGAATGATGGTCGTAATGGGAGAACTGCGAGATTGAAAGATTAACATGTTTTTGTCTTTCCACGTGCTGCATAACAGCATCAGTATACGCTCCAGAACACCCTAATCAGGTGTTGTGGCTATATGATGAAGCCATTCCTGATGCAGCAACAACCCTAGAATTCCACTAGGATTACCTCTGCAACTAATTGATCCCAAGACCTCCAATCTCCAATCAAACTAGGGTTTAGTATCCCTATTCTTCACCTCCTAAACTCAAAGGATTAGGCAACAAACAATTAGGAATACAAGGAATTAATTATTCACCACAAGTAAATCACTAGATAAGAATAATCAATCCTAAAGAGTAACGCCAAGAGAATCCCTCTCTTGTTTTTTTTTTTATCGAATCGCTCAGCCAAGAAGAACAACAAAGGAAAGCATTTAGCTTCCTTAGAATTCACTCACATTTCATGTATGTAATCTGATTACAAATTTGATACATGGTTGGCTTTTATAGAAGCCAAAAAGCAAAGGATGGAATTTAAAATACAAAGCTTTTGTTTTCTTTAATGCACACCAACCACACCAATAAACCAAATGATGAAAGAGCACTCAATATGGATAGTGGGTATCTCTAGCTCCTTAGTGGATTTTCCAACCTGAAAATGAACAGTAAATGCCGGCAGTGAATAGTAATTTCCGGCGTGAATAGTAATTTTCAGGTTGAACGGTAAAAATGGCTACTTGTGACTTGAATCCTCCAAAATGCTCACAAACTTAGGAGTTTCTTTAAATTCATCTCCGAATTTATCTAACTTATCTTCTTGCTTCTCCCGATTGACCCAAGTTTGAGCATAATGTAACATGTGATTCTTTATCATGTTCAATCGAGCCCTCGTGATTGGTCCTTGGGGTAAGCTAATGGCGCCATCACGATCTTGAGTTCCACTTGGTACTGGCTTGCATATATCATTCCCCCCTCCTCAAAAGGATTCGTCCTCGAATCTATCCCTGCATTATCAAAGGGAGAAAGATCAGAAACATTAAAAGTAGCACTCACTGCATACTCACCAGGCAGATCTATTTTGTAGGCATTGTTATTGATGCGCTCGTGGACTTGAAAAGGACCATCTCCCCTTGCATCCAACTTAGATTTCCTTTGCTGAGGAAACCTCTCCTTCCTAAAGTGTACCGAAACCCAATCACCAGGTTCAAACCTAACCAGCTTGCGCCCTTTGTTGGCCCTTTGTGGCACTTTAGCATTCTTCTCTTCGATGTGCTTGGGAGCCTTCTCATGTATGGATTGAACCAACTTTGCTTTTTGCTGCCCATCTACATTGACAAGCTCATTCAAAGGTAAAGGCAACAAATCCAAGGAGGTTAGTGGATTAAAACCATACACAATCTCAAATGGAGAATATCCTATAGAAGAATGAATGCTCCTATTATAGGCAAACTCTATCAATGGCAAACAATCTTCCCAAGTTTTCAAGTTCTTACCCACAACAGCACGCAATAAAGACCCTAAAGTCCTATTGACCACTTCAGTTAGGCCATCAGTCTGAGGATGACAAGCAGTAGAAAACAACAACTTGGTCCCTAATTTATTCCACAACACACGCCAAAAGTGACTCAAGAACTTAGTATCTCTATCAGAAACAATTGTCCTAGGAATGCCACGCAAACGGACTATGTTACACCCGGGGTCTATAAGGGCGGGGAGTGTACGCCGATGCCGGGATGAGCATGGACAAGGAGCGGCTTCTGGCAGGCTTCTAGACGGAGGGGCACACGAATGAACCAAATCCACACCGGAATAGGAGAGATCCTGAGACTGTGTAAGGATGGGGCTGCACAGTTGCGGCGATTTCGTAATTATACGGGTATGGGACTGTATAATTAAGAATAGCTCAAATGAAGTGATTTCGAGGTTGTACAGGTTTGGGACTGTACACTTGAGAATAACTTAAACGGTTTGATGGGTACTAGCTATATCAACAAGGTGCACCTACCTTTTCGGTGCTCATTCTAGAAAAACTTTAAAGTTAAACGTGCTTGACTTGGAGCAATTCTAAGATGGGTGACCTCCTGGGAAGTTTCCCCTAGAAACATGCGAGTGAGGACAAAGCATGTTGGAAAGGTCCCGTGTTGGTCAAGCATGTTGGAAAGGTCCCGTGTTGGTCTGTAGTGACAGTCGACAAGCCGGGACGTTACAGTTGGTAGAGGAGCTCCAGGACTCCCCTAGTACGGTGCAGGGTTCGGGGACGAACCTAGCGGAAGCTGGTGGGCCTGTGACACCCGGGGTCTATGAGGGCGGGGAGTGTACGCCGGTGCCTGGATGAGCATGGACAAGGAGCGGCTTCTGGCAGGCTTCTAGACGGAAGGGCACACGAATGAACCAAATCCACACCGGAATAGGAGAGATCCTGAGACTGACAAGGTGCACCTACCTTTTCGGTACTCATTCTAGAAAAACTCCAAAGTTAAACGTGCTTGACTTGGAGCAATTCTAAGATGGGTGACCTCCTGGGAAGTTTTCCCTAGAAATATGCGAGTGAGGACAAAGCATGTTGGAAAGGTCCCGTGTTGGTCTGTAGTGACAGTCGACAAGCCGGGACGTTACAGACTACATCCCTAAAGAACAATTCAGAAACATGAGATGCATCATCAATCTTATGACAAGCAATAAAATGAGCCATCTTACTAAACCTGTCAACCACAACAAAGATGCTATCTCTACCTTTTCTAGTCCTAGGCAATCCTACCACAAAATCCATAAAAAGATCAGTCCAAGGATGAGTAGGAACAGGCAAAGGTGTATACAACCCATGAGGTTGCATTCTATATTTGGCATGTCGACATGCCACATAGCTACTACAAACCTGCTCAACATTCTTTTTCATGTTAGGCCAATAAAAATGTTCCTGCAGAATGTCAAGAGTTTTAGCAACACCAAAGTGACCCATCAAACCACCATCATGTGACTCCCTAGTCAACAGCTCACGCATAGAACAAGATGGAATGCAAAGTTTTCCCTCACGAAATAAATATCCATTATCTCTATAAAACTTTTGAAATCCAGATTGCTCACATGCATCATATACATTAGCAAAGTCAGAATCAGACGAATACAACTCCTTGATATACTCAAGTCCCAACAACTTAGAACTAAGAGAAAAGAGTAGAGCATACCTCCTGGATAATGCATCAGCAACTACATTATCCTTACCTTGTTTGTACTTGACAACATAGGGAAAAGTCTCAATGAACTCCAGCCACTTTGCATGCCTTTTCCCCAGCTTACCTTGGCCTTTTAGGTGCTTCAAACTTTCATGATCAGTGTGAATCACGAATTCCTTTGGCCAAAGATAGTGTTGCCATGTCTGTAACGCTCGCACTAATGCATACAGCTCCTTGTCATAAGTGGAATAGTTGAGTTGAGCACCCTTCAACTTCTCACTGAAATAGTCAATTGGCCTTTTTTCCTGCAAAAGAACAGCACCTATGCCTATACCAGAAGCATCACACTCAACCTCAAAAGTAGAATCAAAGTTAGGCACCTTAAGAATGGGAGCAGAGCACAATCTATCTTTTAAAGTCGAGAATGCCTTTTGTTGTGCATCTCCCCATTTAAATCCTACTTCCTTCTTGACAATATCATTCAAAGGAGCAGCAATGGCACTGAAATCTTTTACAAAGCTCCTATAAAAACTAGCAAGGCCATGAAAAGATCTCACCTCAGAGATAGAAGTAGGAATCGACCATTCTCTGATAGCCCTCACCTTTTCCTGGTCGACTTCTATTCCTCTGGAACTAACCACATATCCAAGAAAGATAACACTATCCATGCAAAAAGTACACTTCTTAAGCTTGGCAAATAATTTCTCAGCCCTAAGTTGATACTGTAAGTTTCCCTAAGCTATATAACATTCATATACCAAGCACAACAAGCAGCGGAAGCACGGAAACTCAACCAAGAACCAAGTGAAGCATGCATAAACCGTATAACAATTTTACGTACCATGTTCGGTTGAGGTCTTTCACCCAACTGTAGAATCGAATCAGTTAGAGCCAGACAAAAGCCTCGCCCCTCTACGGTATCCACACGAACTGTGACCAGCTTGGAATCGTCACACGAATCCAATCCCAAGCTCACCCGAACTGATGTGCTAGCAACAAGAAGCGGGTGCTTGTGTTTGTGGTGTTTGTGTTCTTCTTTCTTTCACAAAGAATGAAGAGAGTGATGTGTATGTTCTGAAACTCTCAAGGACTCCAAGACCCTCTCAAGCTCTGAATTTTCAGGCACACAAACGTTGATGGAAAGACCCTTGCACAATCAGATTATGCCTTTCCTTTCCAACTCACTAAAGTGGAAGACAAGGTGGTCAACACCTTTGGCCAACTAGATTAGGAATCTTATGATAATGTCCACCACTTAGCAACAATGTAATACACATCACATGGCACTTAGTGTGGCTCAATTATTCTGACAATAAGCGAACCAACCAGCCCAAAACGACCTGGTCCAACCACGGTCTAACCACACCCGGTCCAACCATGGTCCAACCACAATTCAACCACCTGCTCGAATCAATGGTTCTATGTGTGTGACCCTGTAGGCACTTGTAACGTCCGGCAATAATCGTAAAATCTCATTTTTACAATTATAAGCAAAGAGCGGCGTCTAGCAACACATCATTGCTACCCGAACGACAAGATCAGTACTGATTCTCTATGCCTCGAAATATGTCATCGTCCCTTCGTCCCATTATCTAGATCAAACACGAGACATGGAATATGTCAATCTCGTATATGTTTAATCTATGTTTCTTGATCCCCGAGTTAACTGTATAAAACGGAAACCCGTGATATCACCATATCACCCAATCCGAGCATGGCCATGCATTTAACAGTTCAACTCTATCAAGAAACCATCTGATAATATACCCGTTATATGGGTCGGACGAATCCCCTGTTGATCAATCAAAACCCACTACATAATCATCATATACCCAATGATTACCCTTATGTCCACCCAGTTACGGGTGACTAGGAATAATATCAAAGTACATGACTCATATGTTGGATACCTTGACGATCTCAGGTCGGAGGACAATACATCTATAAGAACCACTAATGAAATACGTATAACGTTCCATGTAGGGTTCTTGTGTGGGTCGGTCCAGTCTACAAGTTCTCTAACTTGTACCCGTATGTAGAATTCATATCACATATAAATTCTCAACATACGCTAGTCTTAATTTATTATTACAACCCATCCATAATAATAATCGACTAGGGACATTTAAGAATATGAAATATTCTTGGGTTATAAGTATGTGCAAGCGTTTATCTCATAAATGATACTTATTGGAATAACCTTAATGTGTATACATGACTACAAATAATCTTCCATGATTGGCTTTTGGGCATATTACAGTAACAATCTCCCACTTGCACTAAAGCCAATCATCCATATATCTCATATATGTGGATTTAGCATGACCATCATGCTTCCGCTGCGTGAGAGGCTTAGTCAAAAGATCTGATACAAAGTTCTCAAATGGAACTTTGTACAGCCACAGTTGTAGGGTTGGCAACTGTTTCTTGCCTGTAACTCTTCCAGCAAACACCGCCACATCCAAGACAAAACATGTAAACTGATTGCGATATAAAATCATCCCTGTCAGTTTGGAAGCAGGCATCTTTGTAACACTTTACAACAAGCCCATCAACGCTTCCGTAAACCAGGAATGTATCCTTAGTGCTTCTCAAGTACTTAAGGATTTTCTTAACCGCTATCCAGTGACTTTCACCGGGATCAGATTGGCATCTGCTTGTGACGCTCAGAGCATTAGCGACATTCGGTCGAGTACATAATATGGCATAAATGATAGATCCTATTGCCGAAGCACAAGGGATCTTACTCATCCGCTCTCTCTCTCTAATCGTACTAGGACATTGACTCTTTGAGAGAGATATGCCTTGTGACATGGGCAAGAAAACCTTCTAGGAATCTTGCATGCTAAACGCCTTTAGCACCCTGTCAACATATGTACTCCGACTTAGCCCGAGAAGCCTTTTGGATCTTTCTCTATAGATCTTTATGCTTAACACTTAGGCAGCCTCTCCTAAGTCTTTCATTGAGAAATCCTTTCCTAACCAAGTCTTTACAGACTTTAGTGTCGGAATATCATTCTCAATAAGTAGGATGTCGTCGACCTACAACAACAAGAAAACAATAGTGCTCCCACTAACCTTCTAGTAAACACATGAAACATCTTCACTTTTAATGAAACCAAACTCTTTGATTGCATCATTAAAACGAAGATTCCAACTCCTAGAAGCTTGCTTCAATCCATAAATGGATCTCTGCAACTTGCATACCAAATTGGCATTCTCTGGATTGACAAAACCTTCAGGCTGTGTCATGTACACATCCTCCAAAATTTCCGTTAAGGAAAGCAGTTTTGACATCCATTTGCCATATCTCATAATCATAGTATGCCGCTATAGCCAATAGAATCCGGATGGATTTAACCATGGCGACTGGTGAGAAGGTTTCATCATAGCCAATACCATGAACTTGCTTGAAACCTTTCACAACCAATTGCCCTTTAAAGGTAATCACATTACCATCCATGTCGGTCTTTCTCAAAGACCTATTTGCACCCTATGGGTTTTACCCCTTCGGGTGGATCAACCAAGGTCCATACCTTGTTTTGATACATGGATTCCATTTCCGAATTCATGGCTTCTAGCCACTTCCTGGAGTCCGGACCCGTAATGGCCAGCTGATAGAAAGTGGGCTCATCCTCATCTATGAGCATCACGTCTCCGGTATGAGTCACGAGAAATCCATATCTCTCAGGCTCATACCGAATCCTATCCAACCTACGCGGTCCATGTGTTACAGGAACAGGATTCTCATCCACAACAACTTGCGGATCCTGTCCTTTGTTCCATCTCAGCCTCTTTATCTCGAACTTCTTCGAGTTCTATTCTCCTCCCACTGATTCTTCTAGAAATAGACACTCTTTCTAGAAAAATAGCATTCCGAGCCACAAACACTTTGTGCTCTATGGGATTATAGAAACAATACCCTTTAAGGTATCATACAAAAGGCACTTATCGGATTTAGGGTCGAGTTTATCTGATGCTTAACGTCTCACGTAAGCCTCACAACCCTAAATCCTCATAAAAGACAAATTGGGATGCTTCCCAATCCATATCTCATATGGTGTCTATCCAACCGATTAGATGGAACACGGTTAAGGTAAATGCAGCACTCAATAATGCATGTCCCTAAAAGGAAGAAGGAAGGTCAGCTTGACTCATCATAGAACGAACCATGTCTAACAAGGTTCTGTTCTTCCTTACAGATTCTCCATACCATGGAGGCATACCCGGTGGAGTAAGTTGTGATACTATACCATAACTCTTTAGATAGTCAAGAAAATCTCGATCTAAGTATTCACCACCTCGATCTTATTGAAGCATCTTAATACTTTTCCGAGTCGATTCTGTACTTCATTCTTGAATTCTTTGAACTTTTCAAAGGATTCTGACTTGTGTCTCATTAGATACACATAGCCGTATCTACTGAAGTCATCAGTAAATGTAATGAAGTATTGAAAACCACCTCTAGCCTGTGTAGACATAGGTCCGCATACATCAGTATGTATTAGACTTAGCAAGTCCTAGGCTCTTCACCTTTACCCGTAAAGGAAGCCTTAGTCATTTTGCCTAATAAACATGACTCATATGTCTCATATGATTCAAAATCAAATGAGTCTAAAAATCCATCTTTATGGAGTTTAGGAATACGAGTCTCGTTTATATGGCCCAAACGACTATGCCAGAGATAAGTTTCACTAGAATCATTCATTCTAACCTTCTTCATATTAACGTTATAGACAGGCGTTTATAGTTTTAGAACATGCAAACCATCGTTAAAAATGCACCACCATAATCAATTTCTTTGAAATAAATAGAACAACAATTGTTCTTTATTATCAATGAAAAACTTTTCTTGTCCATACAAGACACAGAAATCAAATTCCTGCTTATGGTAGGCACATAATAACAATTGTCCAGTTCTAAAACCAAACCATTCGGTAAGGATAGATAGAAAGTCCCTACGGCTAATGTAGCAACTCTTGCTCCAATTCCGAGGCGTAGGTCTATCTCATCCTTAGCCAATCTCCCACTCTTTCTCAGTTCCTTCACATTTCCTCAAATGTGAGAACCACATCCGGTATCTTATACCCACGATGCAGAGGTAGAGATATTAGCCTCTATAACAAAATACCTGAAGCGGAAGTCTCACTTCCCTTCTGCTTCTTTACCTCTTCAAGGTAAACAGGGCAGTTGCGTTTCTAATGGCCTGGTTTGTTGCAACGGAAACAATTTCCTTCTTTGCAACACCACCCTTGGGTTTCAGCACATGAGAATAAGAAGATGCACATGCACCAAACCTTTTGGTACATTTCTTCTTCTTCTCTAACTTTGCTTTACCCTTTCCTTTTCAAAGGAAACCAAGACCCCTAAGGCTCTCAATGTATCTAATCATCTTGAGCACATGAGGTCTAACGGGTGATAACTTAGCCATCTTGCATTGGAACAATGCCTTAGAGGTCTCGTACCTCCCATGCCTTACTTGCTCTCCTCAGAGCATTTTCAGGTGTTCGATCATATCGAACGCCCACATGTTCTCATCTTGCTTCTGAAGCTCAGAGTCCATGGCAATTAGCATAAGGCATGCAACATCCAATGCATCATCAACATGCTTCTCACAAGCATCTACTTCTGCCCCTAGAAGCATTAGGCGCCAATTCATTAAGAACAGGCCCTTCAAGGACATACAAATTTTTCTTGTTTGAAGACTATCCTTAAAAGTGATGCCACTCTATGAAACTATTCCTATTCAGCTTGTCCTACTCAAGGACCAATCGCATAAATAAGTGCTAGTGTTTTGTGCCATGGTAATTCTACAACAATGATCAACTCACACAAATAATAGTCATGCATACAAATCATTTAATAAGGAATTTCTATTAAATGTGCTCCTACTACATAAATCAAGACAATTATATAAGTAGGCCAAGATCCATATTTCACTACAACATAAGTCAGCTTTGGCTGATAAACTTATACCATAGCTATTTAGGTAGACAACTCTTGTCAATTACATCTCTATGCAACTCTTGGATAGTTGAGTGAACAACACCTTATCCAAGTCTATCTTATAGACATTTCTCAACCCTTGCTCCTAGGTCCTTAATCCTATTAAGATAACCTAGTTAAGTCCACACCCACAATAAGCAATCGAGATATTACAATTATCCACTCGCACCTTCTTAGGATAAACAATAGCACCTTGCTTTGGCAGAGAACTACCAATTGTTGATCTTAAGCTTGATGAGTGCTTATCATGGAAGACAACTAAGAACTTAATATTTTTCATCAACATATAATTCCAGCACATTAAATGCTTGTTCTTGATAAATCATACATTGATGTCATGTAAGTTTGGAAAAACAAAATACATGATAACATCGATGTTACCATTTGGAAAATCGATGTTGTGACAATCAAATTGTCCCAACTCTTTGGCAGTAGCTCAATAACATCGATGTTGGACATTACAACATCGATGTTGTGAGAACTCGAGCTCCAAACAATTTTGGCAGTAGCTCCATAACATCGATGTTGAACTTTCAAACATCGATGTTGTTGAGATTCTGAAAGTTCAAGATTTTTGTAGTACTCAGTATTTCGGCCATATCCAGAGCTGTAGAGCTCGGATTTGTGCAAACTTAGTGTCCCTAGAAAGCTAAGAAGTAGGGCTACAACTTTCCTGTTAAGGCCAGACACCAATTTGGCCTCCTTCTACCTCGAATTCACAGTTGAAGTTACTGGGTTCCACAACATCGATGTTGAACCCTTCAACATCGATGTTTGGAGTTTGCGAATCTGCAAAACATCGATGTTGACACTCAAACATCGATGTTGGAAGTTTTCGAATGCATAGAACATCGATGTTGAACACTTAAACATCGATGTTTTGAGTACTTGAACTCCACCATTTGGCAGTAGCTCAAGAACATCGATGTTGAACACTTAAACATCGATGTTTTAAGTACTTGAAAGTTCAATATCTTGGCAGTAGCATTATAACATCGATGTTTAACATTTAAACATCGATGTTTGGGTTCTGGAACTCAAGAACATCGATGTTGACACTCACACATCGATGTTGTTGGAGCTCTGGAACTCAAACCAATTTGGCCGAGCTCAAATAACATCGATGTTTAACTCTTAAACATCGATGTTTTGAGAATTTTGCATGAGAACATCGATGTTGGTCACACAACATCGATGTTGTGATGATTCGGCCGAGGCTAAACTTCATCAGAACATCGATGTTTGTCACACAACATCGATGTTATGAAGGTTCTGCCAAGGCTAAACTTCATGCAAACATCGATGTTGGTCTCACCAACATCGATGTTATGGCCTAGCTGTACTAGAACGACAATCGTTCTATACACAAACCGACACTCGATTTTTCCTAGTCGAACTCTTTCGACTTACTGCCAAGAACTCCTTGATTGATATCACATACCAATCAAGTTCATGTTGTCAAAACACTTTTGACACATCCAAAAACAACATATATATCACATATACAATTGAAATCAACATATAATGATCATGCTACATCACATATAACATATCATATATATATACATGAACATATCAACATATGCACATAAATCCGGTTTAGAGCTTCACAAGAGGCCCCGCTACCACTGTAAGTTTCCCTAAGCTATATGACATTCATATACCAAGCACAACAAGCAGCAGAAGCACGGAAACTCAACCAAGAACCAAGTGAAGCATGCATAAACTGCATAACAATTTTACGTACCTTGTTCGGTTGAGGTCTTTCACCCAACTGTAGAATCGAATCAGTTAGAGCCAGACAAAAGCCTCGCCCCTCTACGGTATCCACACGAACCGTGACCAGCTTAGAATCATCACACGAATCCAATCCCGAGCTCACCCGCACTAATGTGCTAGCAACAAGAAGCGGGTGCTTGTGTTTGTGGTGTTTGTGTTCTTCTTTCTTTCACAAAGAATGAAGAGAGTGATGTGTATGTTCTGAAACTCTCAAGGACTCCAAGACCCTCTCAAGCTCTGAATTTTCAGACACACAAACGTTGATGGAAAGACCCTTGAATAATCAGATTATGCCTTTCCTTTCCAACTCACTAAAGTGGAAGACAAGGTGGCCAACACCTTTGGCCAACTAGATTAGGAATCTTATGATAATGTCCACCACTTAGCAACAATGTAATACACATCACATGGCACTTACTGTGGCTCAATTATTCTGACAATAAGTGAACCAACCAGCCCAAAAAGACCTGGTTCAACTATGGTCCAACCACGGTCCAACCACACCCGGTCCAACCATGGTCCAACCACGGTTCAACCACCTGCTCGAATCAACGGTTCTATGTGTGTGACCCTGTAGGCACTTGTAACGTCCGGCAATAATCGTAAAATCTCATTTTTACAATTATAAGCAAAGAGCGGCGTCTAGCAGCACATCATTGCTACCCGAACGACAAGATCAGTACTGATTCTCTATGCCTCGAAATATGTCATCGTCCCTTCGTCCCATTATCTAGATCAAACACGAGACATGGAATATGTCAATCTCGTATATGTTTAATCTATGTTTCTTGATCCCCGAGTTAACTGTATAAAACGAAAACCTGTGATATCACCACATCACCCAATCTGAGCATGGCCATGCATTTAACAGTTCAACTCTATCAAGAAACCATCCAATAATATACCCGTTATATGGGTCGGATGAATCCCCTCTTGATCAATCAAAACCCACTACATAATCATCATATACCCAATGATTACCCTTATGTCCACCCAGTTACGGGTGACTAGGAATAATATCAAAGTACATGACTCATATGTTGGATACCTTGACGATCTCAGGTCGGAGGACAATACATCTATAAGAACCACTAATTACGCTAGTCTTAATTTATTATTACAACCCATCCATAATAATAATCGACTAGGGACATTTAAGAATATGAAATATTCTAGGGTTATAAGTATGTGCAAGCGTTTATCTCATAAACGATACTTATTGGAATAACCTTAATGTGTATACATGACTACAAATAATCATCCATGATTGGCTTTTGGGCATATTACACTAACAGATACGACAACACACCTAGCCGGTCCTAGAAGCACCTTCGTATCTAAAGTTGTCCCGATCTCAAATCACAACCAATCGTGCACTTTTCTTGCGCCGATGCTCTTCACCTCCTAACAGTCCGTGTTAGACAACAGATGGACTCGAAAGCCCCTCTACCTCCTAAACTCTCGGTGCTAGACAACAAAGAAACAAAGCACAAAGGATAAAACAAACAAAGAGACTCCTCTCTTTGGGCCGAGATTATTCAAGTTTAACTAAACTTTTTATTACTCAAATAATCTGAATAACAATGAACCCCAAGGGTTCTATTTATAGGAGAACACACCTCCTCAAAGTCGGTGAACAGTGAAGTCGGTGAACAGTAATGTCGGTGAACAGTACGTCAGCTCATCCTTGAACTCCAAGTCTTGGCGCCTCCTCTCCTATTACTAGATGGACTAGGATTTAGTTGAGCCCACATAACTTGAACACTAATTAAATCCTTACAATAATAAAATAAAATAAAACTAGTCGATTTTAATTTGACAACTATAATTAATAAAAATAAAATGGATATGTCGACACCTCCTTGAAGGTCGATTGATGTCGACTGGGCCCGAATGTGCTCTTGAGTCAACTACTCCTTAATTGACAGCAAATTGATGGGCTTCAGTTTCAGCTCCTCTCCAATCTTGATTTTCCATCTCTTCTTGAACTTCTTGTGAGTACGAATCTTGGATATGATTCGGAAAGTGAGCTTGTTGGAATACATCCAAGCTCCATGTTTGTCTCCATTGCTTCTTCCTTGGTCGCCTTGGCGTGCGATAGTCTTGCCTTGGTTTGCATCATTCCCTCTCTCCTCAAAGCGATTCGTCCTCGAATCGATACTCATCATGTTCTCCAATTTAGACATTAAAGGCATAGAAAAGGAACTTAAAACCTGATGCTCCTTTTTGATTGTAATCGGCGCCCCACATATAGGTCCATCTTCGCCTAGGGGCGGCAATCCTTTAGGACAAGAATCATCCTACAAAAGAAACACATCATGTCTCGACACTGCTAATTTCAATTTCTCAACCATCAAGGCACTAGCTACATTCGCACAATTTCCACTATCGAAGATCACACTGCATGCTTTTCCATCGACATGGCATCTGGTGTGGAAGATGTTCTCCCTCTGCTCGGTCTCATCTTCTTCCAATTGTGCACTAAGAGCTCGCCTGGTCACTAGAAGTAGTTGGTCGGATGCAGGCGCCTCTTGCACATATCGATCTTCCATTAGTGCATCTTCTTCTTCCTGAGCTTCATGTTCGATCTCGTCTTCCAAACGTCTCTGATGATCGGCTTGTTCCCAAGGGTCGGGTGTCTCGTCCCTCTGTTGTGGCTCAGCTCGGCGCACTGGTTCCTCCGCTAATGGTGGTGAGGGCTGTTGGCGTGGAGGAGGCTGCTGTTGCTGCTGTGGCAACGGTCGCTGCCTTCTCTGCTCGGTCACGCCTGCAATTAAGCGTTTAAGCTCCTCCATGTTGTTTCTAGCTTCGCGCCGGAGCTCTGCAAATTTTTCGTCTTCGTCGAGCAACCGGTTGTTGATTCGAACCAGCGCATCACTCAAGGCCCTCCATTGCAACAACTCCATTGTAATAACTTCAACCTCTCTTGCAAACAATTTGGCTATAAATGTAATCAATCGATTTCTTCTTCTTCTTTTTTTTTTAAAAAATAATTGCGGCAAAATAATAATCAACAGAAAAATAAAAGGATAGTTGATTGATTTGATAACCTGAGCTCCGCTACCAAAATTGATACGATAACACGCCTAGCCGGTCCTAGAAGCACCTTCGTATCTAAAGTTGTCCCGATCTCAAATCACAACCAATTGTGCATTGTTCTTGCACCGACGCTCTTCACCTCCTAACAATCCATGTTAGACAACAGATGGACGCGAAAGCCCCTCCACCTCCTAAACTCTCGGTGCTAGACAACAAAGAAACAAAGCACAAAGGATAAAACAAATAAAGAGACTCCTCTCTTTGGGCCAAGATTATTCAAGTTTAACTGAACTTTTTATTACTCAAATAATCTGAATAACAATGAACCCCAACGGTTCTATTTATAGGAGAACACACCTCCTCAAAGTCGGTGAACAGTAAAGTTGGTGAACAGTACGTCAGCTCCTCCTTGAACTCCAAGTCTTGGCGCCTCCTCTCCTAGGATTTAATTGAGCCCACATAACTTGGACACTAATTAAATACTTACAATAATAAAATAAAATAAAACTAGTCGATTTTAATTTGACAACTATAATTAATAAAAATAAAATGGATATATCGACACCTCCTTGAAGGTGGATTGATGTCGACTGGGCCCGAATGTGCTCTTGAGTCAACTACTCCTTAATTGACAGCAAATTGATGGGCTTCAGTTTTAGCTCCTCTCCAATCTTGATTTTCCATCTCTTCTTGAACTTCTTGTGAGTACGAATCTTGGATATGATTCAGAAAGTGAGCTTGTTGGAATACATCCAAGCTCCATGTTTGTCTCCATTACTTCTTCCTTGGTTTGTATCATTTGCATCCAATACAAGCTTAAGATGTTCCAAATGTTCTTCAACACTTCTGCTATAGATAAGAATATCATCAAAGTACACAACAACAAATTTTCCAATGAAATACCGCAAGACATGATTCATTAGACGCATAAATGTACTAGGTGCATTAGTCAAACCAAACGGCATAACTAACCATTCATACAACCCGAATTTAGTCTTAAATGCAGTTTTCCACTCATCCCCTATTTTCATGCGAATCTGATGATATCCACTCATGAGGTTAATCTTAGTAAAAATGCATGCACCATATAATTCATCAAGCATGTCATCTAACCTAGGAATGGGATGGCGATACTTTACCGTTATTTTGTTGACAGCTCGACAGTCAACACACATCCGCCAAGTGCCCTCCTTCTTTGGAACAAGAATTACTGGTACAGCACACGGAGAGAGGCTCTCTCGAATCAACCCCTTAGAAAGCAAGCCCTCTACTTGCTTTTGTATCTCCTTTCTCTCCTCTGGATTGGCCCTATATGCTGGCCTGTTTGGAATTTGGGCACCAGGAATAAAGTCAATCTGATGCTCAATGCCCCTAAGTGGCGGCAATTCCCTAGGCAGTTCCTCCGGAAAGACATCACTGTAGTCCTGCAAAAGAGAAACAATATAACTAGGCAATTTTGGGTCAAGGTCAGCTGTACTAAAATAAGTCCCCTTATATTAGAGTACTAAAATCTCTTGTTTGTTCTCACAAGCTACCCTCAAATCCCTTGAACTTGCATAGAAATTTTCTCTCTTTTTCTCACTAAGTTTTTTCTCTCCTTTTGTAAAGCCCTCGGCTTTCCCCTTAACTTCACTGAGTTTGGCTAAACCAGCCATCTTCTCCTTCCTCCAAGCCTCCACAGACTTGTGCATAAACAACTGACCCTCATAGACATCCATGGGGGATAGTGGCGCAAGCACCACATTCCTTTCACCCACGGTGAATGTGTACCTATTCGTACGACCATCATGCAGTACCCTTCTGTCATACTGCCATGGCTTTCCCAACAAGATATGACACGCCTACATTGGTACAACATCACATAAAACCTCATCAGAGTACTTCCCAATAGTGAAGGAAATAAGTACCTGACCGGTAACTTTGATCTCGCCACTATCATTAAGCCATTGAAGCTTGTATGGCTTTGGATGTTTCTGAGTTTTCAGGCCCAACTTTTCCACTAACATGGTACTCACGACATTGGTGCAACTTCCCCCATCTATGATCATGCTGCAGGGCCTGTCTTGTACTAAACACCTAGTGTGAAAGATGTCCTCCCTTTGCTCAATTCCCTCTTCCTTCTGCTGGATATTGAGCATCCTCCGGGTCACACATAACTTCTGAACCACCTCCTCTGGCTCAACAAACTCATCGTCTGCATCCTCCAACTCAGGCATGTCAGCTAGTGCTGGATTAACATAGGGCTCCTCCCTCTCATCATCTGAGTACACCTCCCATGCTCAGTGGTAAGCATCACCCTCTTATTCGGGCACTGAGAAGCATAATGTCCCAATCCTATGCACTTGAAACACTTCACATTTCTAGCCTTATGCTGAGCTTTTGTTGGTTTATTGGGAGTCTTCTGTTCAACCGGTTTCTGTCCCTCCCTAGGTCTCTAAGGAATCGACTTAGGTGTGTCAAGAACAGGCTTACTTGAGCTCCCCACTTCTTGCTTGGTGTATTTTGCACTGGAACTCCAACTGGTATAACTAGAAGGCTTCTCATAGGTCTTGCTCTTGAGTTGCTTTTCAATCTTAGAAGCTAGAGCTACCATCTCTTCAATTTCTGCATAATGTTGTAGCTCTAGAATATTAGCAATATCCCTGTTCAACCCATAGTAAAACCTTGACATGGTGGTCTCCTCATCTTCCTCGATCCCAGTCTAATGCATAGTCATCTCAAGTGCCTTCCAGTACTCTTCTACACTCCTAGTTCCCTGCTTGGTTGCTTGAAGCTTAGGAAGCAACTCTCTCTGATATGAAGCAGGAACAAATCTCTTCTTCATGTTCCTCTTCATCTCCTCCCATGTTTCTATCTTAAGGTCTCTATATCTCCTCCTTAAAGTGACAAGCTTATTCCACAAAGATCTGGCATAATCTTTGAACTCCACAACTGCAAGCTTGACCTTCTTTTCCTCCGAGTACCTATGGCAGTCAAAAATTGACTCCACACTCTGCACCCACTCCAAATACTCCTCTGGATCACTAGAACCTCGAAAAATTAGAATTTTCATTTTGATGGATCCAACAACTCGATCAATCCTCACTGCTCTTTCTTCTACTCTATCAAAGAATCTGGGTCTCTGATATCCAGCTGCGCCTCCTCCTCTGCCAAACAGACCTCGGCCTCCTCTACCCCCAGCATGCACTCTCTGATTAACCTCTCCAAGTTGTTCCTCCAATTATTCTTCAAGAATGGGATCTTCATTAACATGGTGTGTAGCTTGCTCTCTAGGGCGAGCAGTCTGTTCCTGCTCTCCTCCTCCTGCTCTTCTTGGAGTAGCAATGCTAGTAGAGATATCTTGAACAGTTTGTTCTTGCCTCTCCAACCTATCACTCAACTCTCTTGTTTGTCTTTCAATTCGGGTATTGGTCTCCCTCAATCCTAGATTTGTCGCCCTGACTTCATCCCTAACCTCCTTCATCTGAGCATCTATCTGAGCCCTAAAATCCCTCAACAATACCATAATAGAAGCAAGGTTTGGTTCACCACCCTCACTGCTACTATTAGACATGGTGTATAACCTGCAAATACTTGTTAGTAAAACAAGTCCTAACGTGTTTACACTCGTGTTGGTTCACTCTTGGCAAGGGATGTAACTCTCAGCCTTTTTCCTCTCTTGATTCTGTTTCAACTTTACTAGTTAGGATTAGATATCACAAAATCAAGCAACCAACTTGCAACAAATAATTAACAAAAACAATGAAAGCCTAAAGAAAGAATGAAAGGAACAACAATTCTAGAACAAATAAATGACTCCAACAAACAAGAAGAAAGATCAGACACAAGGACAAGATGTATGTGATGGAATGTTGTAGCAACTGAATGATATGAGACAATTATCGCTCAATTTGGAAAAGCTGAAAAGAAAAAACAAGATGATCAAATAAGCAGAAAGAAAGAAGATATTCCCAACTATGTCGAAAGTAACAGTAGCCTCAACACATCGATGTTCTTACAATTCGTTTTCAAAATGTTTTGACAGAATATCTACAACATCGATGTTGGGCTTCAAAACATCGATGTTTTCACAAGATAATTTTGGCAGAAACTCAAGAACATCGATGTTGGGGTTTAAACATCGATGTTTAAACAATTGGTTTCAGGTTTTCCTTTGGCAGTAGCTCAAGAACATCGATGTTGGGGTTCGAACATCGATGTTTAAACAATTGGTTTCAAGATTTCTTTGGCAGAAGCTCAAGAACATCGATGTAGGGGTTTGAACATCGATGTTTTTACAATGGTTTCCAAGATTTTTGTTGACAGAAGCTTAAAAACATCGATTTTAGGGTTTGAACATCGATGTTTTGGTGACCGTTAGCTTCAAAAATTCAAATTTTACTGTCCCAACATCGATGTTTTGGTTCCAAACATCGATGTTGTAATACTTTTTTTTTCTTTTTTGAAAAACAGGAAGATTAAAACAAGAAGAGAAGAAAAATTGAAGGACGACAAGATTAACAATAGGAAGAGCAAGAATTGAACAACACAAGGTATGATTGATTGAACCTGTAAGCTCCGCTACCAAATGATGCAGCAACAACCCTAGAATTCCACTAGGATTACCTCTGCAACTAATTGATCCCAAGGCCTCCAATCTCCAATCAAACTAAGGTTTAGTATCCCTATTTTTCACCTCCTAAACTCAAAGGATTAGGCAACAAACAATTAGGAATACAAGGAATTAATTATTCACCACAAGTAAATCACTTGATAAGAATAATCAATCCAAAAGAGTAAAGCCAAAAGAATCCCTCTCTTGTTTTTTTTTTTTTTAATTGAATCTCTCAACCAAGAAGAACAACAAAGGAAAGCATTTAGCTTCCTTAGAATTCACTCACATTTCAAGTATGTAATCTGATTACAAACTTGATACATGGTTGGCTTTTATAGAAGCCAAAAAGCAAAGGATGGAATTTAAAATACAAAGCTTTTATTTTCTTTAATGCACACCAACCACACTAACACCAACCACACCAACAAACCAAATGATGAAAGAGCACTCAATATGGATAGTGGGTATCTCTAGCTCCTTAGTGGATTTTCCAACCTGAAAATGAACAGTAAACGCTGGCAGTGAATAGTAATTTCCGGCATGAATAGTAATTTTCGGATTGAACAGTAAAAATGGCTACTTGTGACTTGAATCCTTCAAAATGCTCACAAACTTAGGAGTTTCTTTAAATTCATCTCCGAATTTATCCAACTTATCTTCTTGCAACTCCCGATTGACCCAAGTTTGAGCATAATGTAACATGTGATTCTTTATCATCTTCAATCGAGCCCTCGTGATTGGTCCTCGGGGTAAGCTAATGGCGCCATCACGATCTTGAGTTCCACTTGGTACTGGCTTGCATATATCAATTCCCCACATATATGAGTACCCACAACTGGCAATACAAGAGGAAATGGCCAATTTTGCCAGATATCCTTAGCCCAATCACACTCAACAAAGAGATGCATATCATTCTCCACAGTGTGATTACACCTGGGACAAATTCTATCAACAGGAACATGACGAGAGAGCAGATTAGCACGAACAAGAAGGATATTAGTGCAGACTTTCCTAGCAAAAGTTCTTATTTTGGGCAGGATAGATAAGCGCCACAGACCACGCCACCTCGATCTCATTACCCCATCAGTAGCAACTTCTCGTGTATTAATTTGAGGACAAATACTACTAAGGGCCACCTTATAACCCGTCTTGACTAAATACTCGCCCGAACTACTATGAAACCATGCAATACTATCTCTATGGGCACCAGGAACTAAAGGAGCTCTTGATAATATTGGCCTCCTTCTTATAAAAAACCTGATCTACCAAGGGTCGATTCCAATCCCCTGAATGATGGTCAATAAGATCATTAATCTTAGCATTGCCTGGAAGGATAGAGATAGGCGATTCCACCTGCATACGACCCTCTCTAGGTAACCAGTTATCCCCCCATATGTTAATGTCACGACCATCACTAATAGTACGAATTAGACCTTGCTCTAATATAGGTCGGGAGCCAATAATACTTCTCTATGTATAACTGGGTTGGTAGACAACCTGAGCATTCAGGAAAGAAGGCGTGGATAATACCTAGCTTTGAGGATTTGGGCTAACAAGCTAGTTTGATCCGAGAGCAAGCGGACGCCTTGCTTAGCAAAAAAGGCCAAATTGGTACCCTCAAACACTCAGAAAACCATACCACCTGCAGCTTTAGAGCTGCAAAGCCACTCCCAATAAAGCCAATGGATGCATCTACGACCATCCCTACTACCCCACTAGAATTGACGAATCAAGCTCTCAAGTTTAGAACATATAAAGACGGGAAGCCTGAAACAACTCATAAGATAATTAGGGATGGATTGCACAATGGATTTAATAAAAATCTCCCTGCCTGCATCCGTAAAAAATTTCTCCTTCTACTGCCATATTTTCTTTGCCACACGATCACACACAACTGAAAAAATTGATTTCTTGTACCGACCGATTAGTGCTGGTAAATCCAGATATTTGTCTAAAGTATCCACTGCCTTGACACTCAAATCCCTTGCAATGTAGAATGTAACGCATCGGGAACATTACGGCTAAAAAATACTTATGACTTATCAAGGTTAATCTTCTACTCAGATGCAGCTGCATAACTATGAAGCAAAGTAGAAATTGAGCTAGCTTCTCTCCTTGTAGCTCGAGCAAACAAGATACTATCATCAGCAAAACAAATGCGAAACCTGGGAGGCAGTCAGACATACTTGAACACTATGTATATGACCCCTCTAAACTTTCCTAATAATAAGTGCGATAAACCCTCAGCATAAAAAAGAAATAGATAAAGGGACAAAGGATCACTTGTCGAAGCCCTCGACCAGGGGAGATAGGCTGTTGTGGTACCCTATTGATCAAGAGAAAGTAACTGACCATTGTAATACAACGCATAATCATCTGGATCCACGGCATAGGAAAATCCATTTTAATCAAAACTGCCTCTAAGAACCTCCATTCAACACCTTGCTCATATCAAGTTTCAAGCCCTTATTGTAACGTCCTGGCTTGTCGACTGTCACTACAGGCCAACACGGGACCTTTCCAACATGCTTTGTCCTCACTCGCACGTTTCCGGGGAAAACTTCCCAGGAGGTCACCCATCCCAGAATTGCCCCAAGTCAAGCACATTTAACTTTGGAGTTCTTCTAGAATGAGTACCAAAAAGGTAGGTGCACCTTGTTGATATAGTTAGTACTCATCAAACCATTTAAGCTATTCTCGATTGTATAGTCCCATACTGGCGTACACTTCCCGACCTCATAGACCACGGGTGTCACAGGCCCACCAATTTCCACTAAGTTCGTCCCTGAATCCCGCATCGCACTAGGGGAGTCCTGGAGCTCCGCTACCAACTGTAACGTCCCGGCTTGTCGACTGTCACTACAGACCAACACAGAACCTTTCCAACATGCTTTGTCCTCACTCGTATGTTTCCAGGAAAAACTTCCCTGGAGGTCACCCATCCCAGAATTGCCCCAAGTCAAGCACGTTTAACTTTGGAGTTCTTTTGGAATGAGCACCGAAAAAGTAGGTGCACCTTGTTGATATAGTTAGTATCCAACAAACGGTTTAATCTATTCTCGATTTTATTGTCCCATACCGGCGTACACTTCACGACCTTATAGACCCCGGGTGTCACACTTATAGCCTTTTTGACTCTTACATCGGTGTTTCATATGATGTACAGTCTCAAAAGCTATCAGAGCATTATGAGTGATTAGGCGATCAGGTATGAAAGCACTCTGCTCCGGACCAATGAGATCAGGTAGAATGAGGCGCAGTCGATTAGCGATAGTTTTGGTAAGGATCCTGAATACCACATTACATAGACTGATCGGCCCAAACTGACTGCAATATTCAGCATTCTTCACATAGGGGATGAGAGTGACAAAGGTATAATTTAAAGGTGAAGGATCCACTCCCTTGTTAAGCACATCCAAGACCATGCGAGACACATCATCCCCCACCCACTACCGATACTTCTGAAAGAACAAAGGAGAAAAACCATCTGGGCCTTGTGCCTTGGATGGATGCATCTGCATCAATGAATGATAAACCTCCTTCTTAGAATAAGGTTGTGTGCGTTGAGTTTTCATTGCATCAGTAACCCGAACTGGGATACAATCAATAACATCTCGCATATAAAGTGTACCATCAGATCAAAACAGGTCGGCATAATAATCACAAAAAACAGTGGCAATGTCATTCTGCAGTGTATAAACCTGTCCCGATTCCAACTTGATCAGGCAAATCTGATTAGTCTTCCTGCGTTGATTCGCTTTGTGGAAAAAGTACTTTGTATGTTTATCACCATGTTGCAGCCAAAGGACCCTAGAGCGCTGCACCCACATCACTTCTTCCTGCTTTATCAAATCTTCAATTTCCCGGTTCAGCTGTTTAGATTGGTGAATAACCTAGCTCGTAGGTGCTATCGCATTGAGACGTTCAAGGGCCTGTCTTTTTTGGGTCAATTGTCATGTGACATTACCACAAACAGACTTACTCCATTGACGCAATTGATCACTGCAGCGAGTAAGATTATGTTGGAGATTCAACACGGATACAGAATCAGAATTGCCAGCCCAAGCAGCCTCATGGTGTCATTACAACCCGGCTCCCCCATCCACATGGCTTCAAACCGAAATATATGCTGGGATGCCTGATTTGAACTGAATTGAGTATAAAGAATCACTTTCAAAGGATTATGGTCCGATTTTTGGCGAGGCAAGTGCTTAACAAGGACATTGGGAAAACATTGCATCCAGATATCATTTGCCACAATTCGATCCAAGCCGATCCAAGCGTTCCTCGATAGCATCAATCCCTTCCCCCCGAATCCAAGTGAATAAACAACCCCTGAAACCCAAATCATGTAATTGGCATTGACTAAGAACATCACGAAACTCTTGCACAGCTGCCATATATCTCGCCGTACCTCCCCGCTTCCCTTCTTGAAAAAGAATTTCTTTAAAATCACCCCCACGCAGCCATGGTATAGAATATTGGGATTGTAATATCCGAAGTAGATCCCAAAATCTCTATTTTCCAGTGATCTTTGGCTACCCATAGAATCCCATAAAACGCCATGGTGTTCCTGGCCTAATCCCCTCCACTTTGATAGACAACAAAGAAACCTGGCATTCATCACCCCATAATAGAGCTAATCCCCACCTCGAGCACGATCCTCCCCTTCACAATCACGAACTATCATTCCAGGCCATTGCAATCTGCGCTGGATTCGTTCCATTCCAGGCAAAAAGTTAGAATATTGTATTTGGTACTAGTACTACTCATGATCAGCGTGTTTGTGAATTGTGATAATACATTTCTCTTTGAAAAAATAAAAGAACCTCGTGGTATTCACCTGAAGAATAATTTCATGTTTAAATTGATTTCTTTATTTTACAAGATCAGTCATACTGAATAAACAATTGGAGAGGGGAATTTCGACCAAAAGAAAAAAACAATTGGGGAGGTGTTCTAAACCAAATAATGTTGAAAAGAAGATATATTCTATGGTCCAAGGAGAAAGGCATTTAAGGAATCTTATCAGGGTAGAAACAAGATATATTCCATGCTTCTGATAATGTTAAATATGAAGAAAACGATTGATATATAGTTAAACTAATCAATCAGCATATATTGACAGTTAGATCCAATTGTTGTGCTGTAAATTGGATAGGATTCTCCTGATGCATACAGGTAATACAATCGACCACTGTTCAAAAAAAAAATCAATCAGCATATATATGTTTATTCTTTTTTATTTAAGCAAAGCATATGTTTATTCAATTTAGTAATGATCATTGATCATGACTTTACGAGAAAACCTTTTAGTGGGGGAATGAGTAATTATATCTCAAGAATTTCTACCCAAAAAAAATAAAGGTTTTTCGGTTTTTGGGTCCTCGAAGTTTTCCATTTTGGCCAATTCCATATCCATACCCCTACTAAATTGGCCATATATCAAGTTAAAATTAATAGATCATAAGTTGAGAAAATGTGAAGTTATGACCACATAAGAGAAACAGTCCTAGAAACCGTTGAGAATTTTTCAGAGGCTAGTAATATAGCGAGGAAAAGAACACGAACAAAAAAGCATTATTCTCTTTTTTTTTGGTGGAGGAAAATAAGCCAGTTTTCAATCAATGACCACATAAGCATTTTTCAGAGGTAGGATTGCTCGGCGTCAGTTTTCAATCAATAAGCGAACAACGATAAGTAAGCCATGGGCGAAACCATCCCTAGAAAATACGAGGCCGGGAAAAGCATTCAGCCCCTATCATACCTTCCACTTTAACAATTTGTGGTAAGCAAAATAAAACAACTTGTGTTGATATATCTTGTAACTATGGTATCTGGAAAAAGGAATGACAGAACTTTCTTTTCAGTATGAGACCCAATCGAGCTTGAGATCAAACAGCTTGAGATTTCTGGCGCTTCATATACTGGATAATAGGCTCCTTAACCTGCGAAGGAAATTCCTGGAGTATTAGAAATGCAACCTTGGCGATGCCTGTGTATTTTGTGCCATTTCATAAGTTTAACTGCAAATGTGATTCAATTGTGAAAAAATCTGAACTTAGAAGCATACCGTGCTGGCTTTCCTGGATCGCTTGTCTTGACTGGACTTGCTGCAGAGCATAGTGTCCGCATCATCACTGCAGTTTGGGTTCCCATCTGCTCTACCATTCTCCATTCCTGCGGCAAAACTTTCTCTTGATGCAACTGGCTGCAAAATGGCAAAAAACAGAAGAACTCTTTGATAGACATCCGAGAAATAGCCTTACTATATCGATTTCCTACCAAGAAAAAATAAGGGAAAAAAAGAGTCTCCAATGCCTAGACCAACCTCTACTCTGCTTGTAGGAGTATTTCCTTTGTCCCTATTTTTTGAGATAGTCTGCTCACTCCTGATAGATCCGTTTTGATTAATGTCTGATCTGATCGTCATGCGCGTAAGATCTGATCCGATGGAATGCAGGACGCCACATGTCGAGCCATCTCTTTGGTCATTCCCTGATAATTTGACGAATTTATACAGCAGTAACTGCTAGAATTTGAAAAAAATATGCATACTAAAACAAAACCTAAATTGAGGAGAAATTTGATTGGATACCTTTGCTCTGGGCTTCTGGCTGATTGGACTTGGCTTGTGGCTCATTGGTATCACTATCCTGTCGAGAGGAACGAGTTTTCAAAAGATGTTCTAATCAAATCACAAGCAGCAGATAAACAATAGCAGCAGTTATCACCATAAACTCAGCATGCAATGCTTTCTTGACTTCCATCAGCTTTTTCTCGGTTAGGCTGGAATGGATCACACGCTTGCCTGTAACAGCGTGAAATTAGTGGATGACAAAGTCACAGTAAGATAATATTGTCTCTTGAATCAGAAGGCATCAAACAGCCTACCTAGCCTACGGTTGCTTTGGGCTTCAAGATAACCATCTTTGGTCATTCTATCGATTAGCTTGCGCACAGCACCCTGACTGGCTTCCCCATCTAGTTTTCTTTGGAGGTTTGTGACAGTTACATATTTCATCGGAAGAGCATGATACAAAGCCTGAAAATGTTAGGAGACAAAGTCATAATACAAAATGGGACAATGGAGAGCACTATTCTTAGAAACTGAAAGATCTAAGAAGGATGATTCGACAAAAAATTGTGAAATAGTATCAGCCAAAGAAGAACTCCGGAAAAGCAAACAGTCCCCTGCAAGGAGATTTGCTTTTAGTAGCTACTTTAGTTCCAAGATGTGCGAGAAAAAGTACTTGCAGATACCAAAAAAAAAAAAAAAAATGAAATGCGAGCACTTTGGCGACAATAATATCTACTTTAGGGACGTCTTGCCTAATCAATGCAGAGGCTTCACAGTATCAACTAAACCTGAAATAGAAGAAACTCACCTTCATGTATATGAGGTCATCACCCTGAGGAACCTTCTTGCTAATTGATTGTCCATCCATCTCCTCTTTCACCTCATTGAACTGGTACTCGCATGCCTAGTGTGGTGCTCGTAAAAAGAGATAAGTGTGAGTGTTAAAAGTTAGATGGCATATGGGTTTGGACTGAATTTGAACTGATAACAAAAAATTGAACCTTTTGCTTGTTCTTGGTGTAACAATCGGTTCCGCTTTTTGTTAAAACACCTTCCTTGATCAGCTTTTCCACAATTTCTGAAATTCAATTAAAACGGTATTAAAAAAAAAGCAGCATCACATGTGAAAATTAGAAGAATATAGTAATAGCGTCTCTTGTTCAAGAAATTTGTCCAGTCACCTTCAGTCAATACCTGCATAATAAACACACATGAATGTTATATTCAAAGCCTTGATTCAGAATGATGTACTTATATCTTCCTTGTCTAAAATCAAGTTACAAAAGGAAATTGAAAAATCAGAAAATGAGAAATCCCTTACCACAGAGATGTCTGGGAAATTTGAGAGAATATCCGTTAATTCAAGAGTATCAAGGTGACGACTGCTGACCCAGTCCTTCACCCGAGAAAATTGTTGCTCAACTTCCTCTGGGTACTGGGTATTCTCTGCAAAACATTCAACTCATATCATAGAGCCCAGTCAAGTTGAATCGGATGAGAAACTGTGCTGGCATCCAAGAGAAAACCGACAGGACATGAAACTTTTGGAAAAACTAACTTCCTAAATTCTTCCGGCAATTTTTCACTTTTGCATGCCCAAGCATAAATTCCAACGTAAGAAAGACTGCCTAGTATTTCTCCAATCGGTGCATTACCTTCATCAACCATGCCATTGTCTTCCTCCGGTTGTTGGTTATCTATCAAGAATAAGTACTAATTAGTTGCTGACTGAGAATCACAGATAACATCGAATAACTGGTAACTGTATATGAAGCAATAGTCAAAGAATCATGTAATTACCAACTGGAACAACTCTGAATTCATCTTCTTGTGACTGTTTAACCTGTAGAAGCATTTTAAATTGGTTGGTTATATCAATTAACCTCAGTTGCACTTTAAAGGGACTGTTACAGCACAACATTGAAGCAGTATTGCAACTTCACCTCACTGTCAGAATCAGAAGAATAATCCCTTTTGTACAGAATCTGCTCCTAGGCTGACTCCATCCTCCTCCATATCATCATTTTCATCCTCACAGGGATCAAGCACACTCTTTACCTGCATAAGTTACCAGATGAAAAGGAATTGATATTAAACTTAACCGTACACAAAAATTTTTGCATGCCAGAAAAATGTTCAATTCCAACCTTCAGAGCTAGTACAAAATGCTTGCTGTTGACATTGCCAACCTCCATTTTCAGAGGATGTTTGGTCCATGAATAATAGGTTTCTTCTTCTGTGCAGCCCCTGAAGAATGGAGGCTCATAATCTGCTGGCTGCATGAACAAACAATATTAAGTAGAAATAGTGTTCAATACATTCATTCAGTGAGCAAAGCGAACATGTTTCTAGAGGAAGAACCGTTTATAAGGATCCTTAAAAAAAAAAGTAGGGTATCCAGATATAAAGATGTGTATAAGTTTTAGTTGCATCATGCATTACAAAGACTACAATTGAAATTTTTTTGTTTCCGTTAATCCATCCATTCAAAGTCCAAACTAGTCCGGCACAATAAAACTTACAGGTGGAAGAAAAATAAATTAAGCGATCAATGCTTAACAAAAATTAAAGTAAACCACCAATGCTTAATTCCAAGAAATACAGAAACAAATCACAGACACACTGGTAAATTGTGAAGCTACGAAGACCAATATAAACAAATTGTTGTTTCACGTCATACCGTCACATCGTCATAGTAGAGTAGTTTCATCAATATCGTGCGCTGAAACAGACGAAAAGATAACTTAGTCAGTTTAAGTGGACAGCTGTATAAGTAAACACATCCACGGTGCAGGCAGTTTGTTTCATCCCACAATCAAGGTATTCAAATTTTATAAGGTGAATGGATTTAATTACCTCTTCAGGCATCCTGTCCAGGGTTCTCATCAACTGAACCAATGTCCGAACCATTTTACAAGCAGAACTCCTGAAGACGTTAATCGACCAAAAAAACACTCATTTAAGTTTGAAGACAAAAATGAAATATTCAGACTCAAGTTTAACTCTCATTTCTATAACCTCATCTGATTGGGAGTGATTTCTTCAGTAGAGTTGCACTTGAATGTCCCTCCTTGTTTCTTGTTTCCAGTTCGATTAATATTCATTGACACCTCTTGGCTATCAGAGTTAGAATAACTGAAGGAAACTGCAATCGGAAAGTTATATCACCACTGAAACCATCCCAACAGTGCATCCAAATAAGAAATATAGAAACAAATAATTCTTAAAATACAGTGACGACCCATCCATAATTAGTTTATTCTCTTCATTGTCTTTTCTTTTTTCCTCAAGCAAAGAATCAATGATTCCTTCAATGACTCGCAGACCCATCCAAGAGTATGGCAGAATCATATAGAAATCTCACTTACATGTGTATTCTTCTATCATCGGACCATCAATTGACTCACAGACACAGAACAAAAGCGTCTTCAGGTATTTTTTCTGCAAAGCATCATAGACACCTGCAAAACAGAAACGAGATAAACGGTGAAATTCAACTTGAAGCATAAGCCTCGAAAATACGAATAAGATTCTATAATCTCCAAAAACAAAAATCAACGTGCCTTTCTCCATCCAATCAATCAGTCTACGAGACTCCGCGTCCATAGGCATCAACTTCTTGATCTTCTTCTCTGTTTTTGACGTCATAAAAAACATATTTCAAAGAGATTTTTTTAAAAAAATCACAACCATTATGAGAAACAAAAAATACACAAGGGAAGGAAGTTTTACCTAAAGCGGGAACAGACTTGTCATTGAAATACTTCTCTGGAAACAGGCCTCTTATGTAACTGATATTGAAAATCGCAATACGAAGCAGGTTCCGAGTCTACTCAAAAACAAAAACAAAAGACGCAATCAAGCAACGTGAAATCCATTCTATTGCTAAACACCGAGAAAACAGTAACACCACCGATGAAGTGATGACTCAAAAGCTCCAGATCTGATAATCTAACAATATCTCCAGTAGAAAAACATCAAAAAATCAGAATAGCAAACGAAAATGCAGCTAAATACAAAAAGCAAAAGCCTATTGAAGTTGCGATTTCAAAACTAACAAGCATAAACAAGCTAACAATGGCTAGATTACGAGAAATTTGAAAAAATGAGAAAGGAAAATCATCCAAAACCGGGTGATCGAGCTTGTACATGCTTTCGAGTATAACCAACAAATGAAAGAAGAGGTAGCGGAAAAGTATTCGGTATCGCAAGTGTTTTTTCCCCAAGCAAAACGGCAAACAAAACGCAGCGTTGATTTCAGAAAATCATAACAACAAGAACGATAAATTTAGCTGGAGAAGACCAAAAACAAACAGAGCAACATCACCACAAGTAGCCACAGAAAATGCACAAAACGCAGAGTTTTTTTTTGCAGTGAGTTTAGAGTATGACCAGAAGGAGTGAGTCCTGCTCGGTGATCTCCGTTTCCTTCAGTTTCTGAGCGACAACCTGGAAACCAGTAGAAAACGCAAGCAACAAACATTAGACGAAGAAAGGCAGAGAGAGATTTAAGCGAAATGGAACTTAAAATGATCGCGGGATGGAGAATGTGGAGGTTTGGTTTCTGTTTGCTCACCATTGTTGTAGAGGTTTCTGCTATAACGCAAGCAACAAACATTAGACGAAGAAAGGCAGAGAGAGATTTAAGCGAAATGGAACTTAAAATGATCGCGGGATGGAGAATGTGGAGGTTTGGTTTCTGTTTGCTCACCATTGTTGTAGAGGTTTCTGCTATGAGCTCCAGCTGTTTGGGTATTGGGGGACACAGGGAGAGAGAGAAAGAGAGGTTTGTTTTGAAAATTTGAACGAAAAGAAAATGAGAACAGAGAGGAGAGAAGCGCCAGTGGGGAGACGGTTTTTGGAGGGTACTTAAAAAGGGCTGGGTGGTGTGGTGTGAGTGTGATTGTTAACCGTGGTTAGACGGTTACAACTATGGTTACTGGAGGAATGCACCTCTCTCTCGTGGTGAGAGTGAGACTAGTGGCAGCATATCTGTCATTTTGTAGGAACCGTAGGGGGCTGGGCTCTTCTCCCGTTGGGGTTAAGGGGGGAGATATCATGTTACTTCAATTTTAACCATTAGATTAAATCAAATGATTCTTAATTATTTTATTTTTTTTTTACCAAACGAGAAAGTTTTTTATTGATTATAAGTAGGAGGTGGGGAAACCACCATTACATAAGGATTACAAAAACACCACGCAGATACAATTACTCCGAGACAGAGAGACATGCCTGAAAAGGAGGGAAGGCGGTAGAGGTCCAAGGAATACACTACCGGCTCGAGCCACTGGTGGAACAGCAACCCGCACCCAAACTCGCCGTGTCCGGCTTCAGCGATCCATCCAGTCAACGAAGAACGCATACCTGCATGGCTGGTTGCTTGAACAAGCAACAGGAAGACCAGTATCCTCAGATCTGCTTCAGACTTCTTCCTCCATAGCTGCAACCCTGCATCATCAGATAGTATATCGTCTGCAAGATCATGCTAGCTAGAGCAAAACGACCTAAGTACAAAAACAAAGAAAAGAAAGAAAAAAGAAGAAGGGAAGAGAAGTGGGAGAGGCTGCCCGTAGGTAGCCCCTCAGGTACCAGGTCGCAAGCGGGAGGAAGAGTTGAGAGTATTCTAGAGAGATGATGGAGAGGGGGGAGAGATAATTATTTTATATTTAAAAGATAATTTTTCAACACTTCATTTATTTTACTTTTTTTTGTTTCTTTCCTTTATTCGAGGACATAAACAAAACAACTCATTTAATTCTTTTTACGCATGTTCTTTACTCTTTTGTTTCTTATCTTCAACCTGTGAGGAGAAACAAAAAAAAATCACCATAAATACTAAATTTGCAATTAACTTCAAAAACTAATTTTTGAATAATCACCATGAAAGTTAACAACACAGCAGCCATGATGCTTGCTCAGGGTCTACTTCCACATCACAAAGATATGGTGAGCAGAACCAAAAGGAAATCCTTAGAGAAATTAAAGAAAAGTGTGTATGCTTCTTTTCGTTGTCTCCACTCCTATGTATATCCTCCATGAATGTATACGCGAGAAAAATATGCAGATATGGAATGATTTCGAAATTTATGATAATTAAGATCCATGATTTTGGGATGGCGTATGGATATATACACATATTTGCGTATATTAGGGACCAATTAATACAAAAAAATAATAATATTACTCTCTCTGTTAATTGCATCATTTCCTTATTAATTTGCATTGGAGTCGCAACTAACGTTGGAAAACCTACAGTAAGATAGAAATTTATGATAATTAAGATCCATGATTTTGGGATGGCGTATGGATATATACACATATTTGCGTATATTAGGGACCAATTAATACAAAAAAAATAATATTACTCTCTCTGTTAATTGCATCATTTCCTTATTAATTTGCATTGGAGTCGCAACTTACGTTGGAAAACCTACAGTAAGATAGAAGTTCAGAGAAAAGAATGGAAACTAAGAGTTATATGTAAAGCAGTCATGAAAGAAAAGAGAAAGATGTTACTAGTAGTTCAATCATCACCATGAAAGTTCTATTTCGAATCAACTAGTTTTTGAAGTTTATTGTAAATCTAGTATTCATGGTGATTTTTTGTTTTCCTCTACTGGTTGAAGACAAAAAACAAGAGAGTAAAGAACATGCGTGTGAAAAAGAAAAAAAATTAAATGAGTTGTTTTGTTTTGTTCTCGGTTAAAAGAAAGGAAAAAAATAAATGAAGTGTTAAAAGTTATATTTTTAATATAAAATAATTAAAAACCATTAGATTTAATCTAACGGTTGAAAATAAAGTAACAGGATATCTCCTGTTACCCCCAACCGGAGAGGAGCCCAATCCGAATCGTAAGGGTAAAAAAAGAGAACCAGGAACCTTAGGCGCTCACTATAGTTTGGTGACATGTGCCTTGATGGACTTTATCTTTTACCATATTAGTTATGGATTTTTTTTTTGTTTTTTGAGAATATATTAGTTAGTTATGGAAATTACAAATGGTACTTTTGGCTCGTATTTGGAGCATATTGTCACGACCCCAGAATCCTAGTGCGCATAGGAGTCCGGAATCCTAGTGTGCATAGGAGTTTGAGTTGGGTTGGGACACTACTTTGGTTGTTTGGTAGGAATCCTATTGTGACTAGGAGTAACTAACCTTGTTGTATTAGGATTGGGTTTGTGTGGGGGTTAAGTAAACCGAGTTTGTGTTGGACTAGGATTACTTAGCACTGTCAAACTAGGAGAGAGCCTTGTGGCACCTATATAAATAGGACGCGTGAGGGGGGGTTGTTGGGCGTATATTGTTGTTGGTGGTTTATTAATAATAATACCGAGTCTTCTCCCAATTATTTCTCTTGCTTTATTATTCTCTTTGTTCTCTCTTCGTTGTGTTTGCGTGTGGTAGGCTTACAAGTTAAGGGACAATCTTGCTTGTGCCGCACGGTGAGAGTGTGCATCCGCTGCGCCACACTCTTGGCCCGTGACAAGTGGTAGCGGAGCTTGACTTGCTGTTGGTACCTTTTGGTTCGTTGCTGGTGCGATTTGGTGCGCTGCTGGTGCTGGTAGGTGCGCCAATTGTTTCGCGGGTGCAGATCTGGGCGTGCCTTTTGGTTCGCGGGTGCATGTCTGGGCGCGCCTTTTTGCTCGACTGTGTGCGCTTTCTGGGTTCTGCTGGGCGCGCCTTTTTGTTCGACTGGGTGCGTTTTTTTGGTTCTGCTGGGCGCGCCTTTTTGGCTCGACTGGGCGCACTTCTTGGCGCGACTGGGCGCACTTTTTGTGCGATCGGGCTGCAGCAAGGCAGGTTGGTACGGAATTTTTTTTTATATAAATTCACACGCACTCTTGAAGGTAATTTTGAGGCTTGGTTTTTGTTTTGGAGTTGTTGAATCTTTTTGTTGCTGTTGGTCGACTTTTTTTGTGGCGTTGCCTTGTCGATATCTTTTTTGTGGGCTGTCTTGGTGCGGGCTAGAGGCGGGATTTGCTTGTTGGATGCGTGCAGGTGCTGCTGGTTTTGGCGTGAGACGGGCAGACTTGGTGTGACAGGAGGCAGGAATTGGTGCTGCGGGTTGCGCATCGACACTGGACAGATTTAGTGCGGCTGGTTTGGGCAGGAACAAGGAGTGCGACTTCAAACAAGGTACCTGGTTCTTTTGCTTCAAGAGGGGAAGGAGAATCAAGTGGTTTTATTTGTTTTTCCTGGTTGACTTTTGTTGGTGCTTGGACAAAGTGCAATCTTGTTGTTGTGTTCTTTGCTGGCCGATTGGTGCATCTTGTGGAGAGGTGTAGATTGGCTTGGTGTTTGGACAGCAAGGTTTGTGGAGCTTTGGAGCAAATAAAGGTGACTAGGGTGGGCAGAGAAGGATTCGAAGCTTTTACTTGAGTTTTCTTGGTGGTTTTCTGTGGCTTGATCACACTTGGTTGCTGAAATTGTTTGCGAGATCGTGGTGTTTTGTCGGGTGCTAGCTGATTACTGTGAGCGCTGGTGCGTTATTGGCGAGCTGATCAGGCGTGTTCTGGTGCGGTTGGGTGCTGGTGGTACACGCTGGACGATTGGTAGGCTGCTTGGCGTGGGCTGGTGCGCAGAATTAGCGGGGCTGCACACAATTGGCGCAGGCTGGGCGTGCAATTGCGTGGGACGGTACACGGGTGCAAGGCAATTTTGGGGGCGACTATTTCGGTGTGGATTCAAGGCAGGTTCCAAGGAGAAACTTGGTGGGGTTTTGGCTTCCGGAGAAGGATTAGACTCAAGGGAACTTTCTTACTGCTTGGAAACAAAGTGCACGGGTTGCTTGGCTTGGTTCTTGGTCGAATTGTGGAGACTCTTGGGAGTGCAATTGGAGAGAACTTTGGACAGCAAGGAGTGTGGATACTTTGTGAGCATCTAGGAGGGGATTTTGCAAGGTTAGACTTGGTTGCTGGAGCAAAATTGCGCGGGGAGTCCTTGGTGAATTGCGGGTGTGGAGAGCTTCGTTCGAAGTTGCACTTGGCAAGCTCGGATGGGTTGCGTGGAAATTTTGTGGCATACAAGAAGGCTGTTGCGGATTGACGCCGGACTGGAGAGTTGTTGTGATGGATTTGACGGAGATCCTGGACACACACAAACGACGGTTGGCGGGTGAGAATGCGACTCATTCTGTGGATGGTAGACATGGTGTTGGGACGTTCATCGGTGCTGGGTGCGGGTTTGCATGGCAGGATGAGATGGACATTCATGGCTTATCCAGGATTGAGGGACCGATGAGGGAGCGAGGTATAGTTCTTTCACGGGCCGATTTCAGGACAGAGATCGGGTGCTCTTCATTCACAAGGGACTGTGATGGTTCGGGTGGTGGAGAGGGTTCCAGCGAGGAATGCACAACGGGCAGAGATGGCATGAAGCCTGGGGTACGGTGTAGGTTCTTACATCGGGTGCACGGGTACGCGGACGGACACGTTCTCGGGGTAGAGACTGGTTCAGTGACGTTGCTTGGAGCCATAAGATTACATGGTGAGCGACAGGATACAAGTACAAGGGCGTTACTTGGAGTCATAGGATTACATGATGAGCAGCGGGTTTCACTTGTTCGTGGTTGCGGGGATTGTAGCCGAAGTTCAAGTGGGCATGCGAGTGATTGGATACCGGATATGGTTGGGCATGAGTCATGGTTTGATCATGAGCATGGATTTTGTTCGATGGTTCGTTGGCTTTGGCATTTCGAGGAGTGGAAGGATTTTCACAAAGCGAAGTGGAAGCATGAACATCGGAAGCGACTATTCGTGGGTCGAGTAGTTGTGGTGCATCATCGGGCTGCAACGAGGGCGTTGCAAGATTAGGTGGTGGAGAATGTCACGACCCCGGAATCCTAGTGCGCATAGGAGTCCGGAATCCTAGTGTACATAGGAGTTTGAGTTGGGTAGGGACACTACTTTGGTTGTTTGGTAGGAATCCTATTGTGACTAGTAGTAGCTAACCTTGTTGTATTAGGATTGGGTTTGTGTGGGGGTTAAGTAAACCGAGTTTGTGTTGGACTAGGATTACTTAGCACTGTCAAACTAGGAGAGAGCCTTGCGGCACCTATATAAATAGGACGCGTGTGGGGGGGTTGTTGGGCGCGTATTGTTGTTGATGGTTTATTAATAATAATACCGAGTCTTCTCCCAATTATTTCTCTTGCTTTATTATTCTCTTTGTTCTCTCTTCGTTGTGTTTGCGTGTGGTAGGCTTACAAGTTAAGGGGCGATCTTGCTTGTGCCGCACGGTGAGAGTGTGCATCCGCTGCGCCACGCTCTTGGCCCGTGACAATATGCGTCATCATGTGACAAAATGAAGTGATTTAAATAGACACTACAATTCACAAGAGAAAATATGCTAATTGCTAACAGAGATTAACAAATTTTTGACATTTGCATAATGACATAGAAAATCACAAACTGCCATCGTACCGAGCAACCAACTCCATTGGCAATCATTAGTCAGTTCAGTTCTCATTCCTCAACCGACCAAAATGGACAGGCGAAATCGATTAATATCAGGACGACAGGAAATATTAAAAAAAAAAGAATTTGGCATATATCCATCAAAAGGGTTATCCTTATTCAGAAAAAAAAAAAAAACAAATTCCATTACCATCCATAGTCGTATAATAAATATTTAAATACAACTTATGACTATATTCCAAGCTAACGCCATTGTAGGTATTTGCCCAGAACAACACGAAAAGCTCCTTTTAATAGTTTCAGCTCTTACTAACACTCCCATGACGATATTCTTTCCCCTCAACGGCGGTCAGGATGGCACTCAGGTTTCTAATGCTATTTTGCTGAGACAATTTAAACAAAAAAGGGATATGATTTTCCTCGCCACAATACTTGTCTAATAAATACAGGACATACCTAAGTGCACATTCCAACTACAACACTTGTACACCAAGGTTAACTCTCCATAAGGTCTCTTCTATGGGAATTTAAAAGAGGGCAAACAGCCGCATCGATCTTCGCCCGCAGATTATACTTCTTTGCGATCAACGGCCTGACATCTTCAACTCCAGCCAGAGATTCCAAAAATGGTAGCAGCAAAAGCAATTCCTGATCCAATGGATCATCGAACCAGCTTTCAATAGGTATTCCATTATCCACTTGAAACCCAAACGCCTGGAAAAGAAAAAGAAACCATCCATGCTACTGAGAACTGTGACAATAATCATAGAACAGAACTTACAACAGTCTGCATCCAGAACAGAAATAAATGGTTGTTTTCCTCCAATCAGACCACAAACAGCTGCCTTTGTTTTATCCAGACACAGTAAGCTAGATACAGTAAACTAAATGCCACCAAATGACCATTTAATCAAAACGCTTGAAGTCCCACAACCAATCAGTGGATAACAATATACAGTAGAATGCCTTCAGCATTCAAACCTAAGCCTCACAAAAACATTATGTTTTATCAAGTCAACACAGCATGATAGGATTCAACAACCATACCTGTGGAGAGTTATCAATTATGACAACACGCGCCAAATCACGGCCAAGGACTGACAAATCTTTGAGATAATTCCCCTCCACAAAGACACAGGATTCACGGAAAACACGATGGCGAAATACTTTCCTCTTTGGGTCGAGCACATTTAGCAGCTGCTCTGCATATATACTTCGACTGGCTGTAAATATGATGATCTCAAAAAGACCGGAAACTCTCTCCATGAAATCTCTGAGAAAAGGACGGCATCGTACGTATAATGTATGCTCCTGTTCGTTAAAGTAAACATTGAATGTGAAGTCTGCATCATCACAAGGTTCTGCGGTAGAGTGCACCAAAGTCTCTGCCAAAAATTAATCTCAGTCAACAAATTGGACAAGTATTCCTCAGAGAAAACAGGCGTCTCAAAGCTAAGAACAATGGAACTTGCAATATTTGATCACTGTTGTCATCTAAAACCATATGTATGGGACTGAGCCTCACTTCTAAATTCTTATCTACTTCTGAATAAATATGACAAAAAAGATCAAATTATTACTTTCCTACTCACCAATTTGCCAATATTCAACAAGCACTAAAGGCACAACCTGAATGCGGATTCCCATTGAAACAGAAACTTGATCCCAATAATGTCTTAAACCCCAAAAAAAAGGCTCAACTGCTGACACGACTAAAGTAAGATCTTACAAGGAAATTCAGCAATTTCAACCCAAAAAAGACCAGTTATTTTCCTTCTAGGTTCAGAAAAAATTAAACATCTAAAGTAAACTTCATATGACAAAACAGCAATATCTAAAGTAAATTTGTAATCATCCTGATGAAACCAGGGACCATACAATCTCTGCCACAGTCAAAAGGGGGCAACATAAATAGCTCAATATGATGTCTAAGTGCAGGTCTCAATCCAGTAGCACAAACAATCTGCAAGGATGTGACAGGCCACATTCGATGAGCATGTTTGAAAATTTATGTGCAAACTCGCACCTAAGCTGCTTACCATCCAAGTCCAAAACAAGAGTAATAGGAGGACAACTCCGGGTTTGCTTAGGTAGAAGCGTGGGCCGAAAAGTGGGAACAACTGATGACAACTCGGGCAAGTTCTTGATAAAAAAATAAGGATCAAAGTCTTCAAACTCCTCATAATCGTCTTCCTCCACGCAAGCATCTGCCCCCATAGTGTCATGAGCGTGCTCATCAACACATTCCAGTGTAGAGTTTTTCATTGCAAGATGTATAGCTGAGACCTCAGATGAAAGACCAACTCCTGAAACTCCATTCCAAGCATTTGTAGCTACAGAGAGCATTGGATCACCATAGTCTGACTTTCTAGACAATATGTTTGCATCTTCTATGCCATTATGGCATGACACATTCATTGAAGTTAATGTGCTCTCCTGTGTCTCTCCATTCCGAAACACTTTGATAAAATCAACTAAATAGAGACACATAAGAGAATGGAGGATTTCAAAAGAATGTTATGGAGCACATAATGCAAAATACAAATGTACAACATCTTCTCAACAAAGAAATCAATGTTTACTGCCTACCTTCATTTGCAATTTCCCTGCCAACAACTTTAGAAACGTGAAAACCAGGAGAGAATATCGTTTCCAATGCACATTGAGTGGCTTCCTCATGATAACCCTGCAGAGTAAATTAGAAAATCATACAATATGCTGTTTCGTATCCAATCTTTTGATATCTACTCACATCTTCACCTCCTAAATCTTTCCATACCCGCAACAATTATTGATAAAAGACTGTTGAATAAAATTTTGTATGGAAATACGGACTTAAACAAATGCATAGCAAAACTGAAGGAAGAATCAAAAGCAAAATGTCATAGAGACACAGTTTACATGGCTGGAAAACTAGACAATTACCTTACAGTTGACAATATCAGACTGAGAAGACACAATAGAAGTCTCCTGCACCAGGTTGTGTTTGTCATTCAGATTTGTTGCTTTAACTAACTCCGCAGCTTTCTTGGTTAGAACGCCTGCCAAAATGTTCGAGAAGATAATCATAAACACATATAACTATTTATCTCATTCTGGTAAAACTAGCGTGCCAAATACAACATGTACCTCCAGTCGGTAATGCAAGACGCTGGATACTATAATAATAGAATTGCATAGGTAGAAAATAATCAGGTCAACGTGCATTGAGACAAGATCAAAATCACAGTTCATTGACTAAACATTTTTTGTTTACAAAAGAAAAGAGAAAAAGAGAAAGCAAAGAAATATACTTCACCATTCAACTTAAATGGTACCAAAAGAGAGGATGCCAAAAAATGGTTATGTTGGCGGGGATACTCTTCTAGTATCAAAAACAACGAGAGGATGCCAGACCATGCCCTAAAAAATGGTCAGTTATAGCGTCATGTTGTGCCCTACTGAATTAACTAAACACTTGCAATATGAGGCGGAATACGAAATTGTAATAAGGTATCAAAAGGTCGCCTCAAAGACAAGCATTCATATTGTATGGGCTTTGCTTAGGGAGCTAAAATGTTTCAAGAGTGTGAAAACATATACTTCACTATAATCAATGTTGCTTCTCATTGTTCATTATGGCATGACAGTTCATTTCACAAAATAATAGGCGTGAAGTGACATCATCTCAGTTCATTTGGAGTATCAAGCGGAAAAGAGGTTCAAACATCCCATATGTATACAGACAAGAATTGTCAAAAGGAAAATACAGGATGTTATAATCTGAGAGAAAATCAGCTACTGCAACGAAGCACATCATATGACTTGCTTTGTACAAAACCTTACTGTAATGAAATGAGAACATTTAATGAAACAAGAAAAGAACTTCTCAGAAACTTTAATTCATAGACCATGAGAAAGCAACAGCATACCGGCTTTCTTTCTAGTAGAAGATGTAATTAGCTCTGAAACTTTTTTATCAGAGACTTGTGCATTTTCGGATGCCTTCTTCTGAGCTCTTGGAACCCTGGGACTAGCAACTTCTCGAGAAACATTTCTTCCCGAAACTCTTTTCTTAGTTTGCATTTCCACAGACCACAGGAAGACAATCCCAATATTCGGCTACTTATTTCCACTTACTAATCTTCAGCACAACCACCAGAAAAATTCAGATAGTTACAGTTCTGGCCAGAACCACCTACACCGAAGTACATATTACATACAGAGAATGTTAAAAGTAGCACGTAAGCTAATTGATTCTAACTTTCAACAGCTAATAACCCAAAACTTCTACCAAAATAAGAGATTACAAAGCACACCATAGAAATAGTAGAGGTTACAAATTAAATTAAAGAAATGAATCCCTAATCCCTTAATCCAGCAAAAACTCCCAAAAATAGGCAAAACCCATGATTCGGGGCACAGTACCTAGAAACAAATGCATGCAAGCAACAAGTCAAAACCGAGAGCTCAAACCCTAGACCCACCTCTCAGTACATGCAAGAACCTCAAAAGCCCCAAACCCCAAATCAATACAACAAATCCGCGTCGTCTAAACCTACTAATCCCTAGTTTAAGTACAGTAAAACCCAAAAAGCAACAAGCTTAAGCTAACAAAGCGAATTAAACCTCCCCAAAAATGGTCTTACCCGAGTAGTCAAAACAAGTCATGAACTGATCAGAACTTGAAGTCAAGCACTGTAGCACCGCATGATGAAGGACACGGCAAAAAGAGATCGAGTGAGTGTAGAAATTGAAGAACTGAGTACAACTGAGGTAATAGCAAAGAAAATGTAAAAACCCTAGATCCTTTTTTGCTGATTTTTGTTTCCTGCTATTACCAGTAAACTACTATCGAGAGATGAGAGTAAGAGTCGATTTTTTTCTTTTCTTTTTTTGATTTTTGAGGTGTGGTTTTTTCCCTCCAAGGAGTGGAAAGAGAGGGAAACCGAAACGGGATCGATTTTTTTTTTTTGTCTGAAATAAAAGGCCCGGGGGTGATGATAAATACGAAAATTAGAAATTGAAAAAAAAAATTCTTTTCTCTCTGTGTATTATGAAATTATCATCATCTTGTATTTATACAAAAAAAAAATTTGAAAAACAAGAGTACCTATAACGTTGGGTATCTACTGACGTGGAAGCTGCCCAAAATTGAAAAACGTTGGGTTTTTGGTACGGATGGTACCCATATTTTATGGTTTGAGACAATCATGTACCTATAACTTTTTTCGAGACATTTATGTACCTGGAGTTTTAGCGGGCAGGTCAGTCATGGGTCTCGGGCTGGGTATCTGCTGACGTGGAAGCTGCCCAAAATTGGGCTGCTGCCGTAACTCAAAACGACGTCGTTTTGACGTCCACATGGCAAAAGTGGATCCCATCATCCAAATACCTGACCCAACTACCAACCCAGTTTTACCCAAACCGATCCAAACCCCTCCGACTCGGATGACCCCATACCCACCCACCCACCCAACAATAATAATAATGATAATGACAATAATAATAATATAATAATAATAATAATAATAATAATAATAGTAGTAATAATAGTAATAGTATCAATTATAAACCTTAAATCAAATTTTTTTTAACCTACTAAGTTAAATAAAAAAGTACACAGTTTTAATTAACCACAATTATAATCCATAACCAATTTTGTTTTTTTAAAAAGCCTGCCACATTTAAATTTTAAAATAATTTTATTAACCATGAAAAATTATAAAGAGATAAAAAAATTTACATACCAGTGGATCCTATTTTATTCCTAAATCTCTTATTAATTTTCTCAAAATTTTTTAAATGGTATTTATCTTTTTCTTACAGAATGGTATTTATTTTATAATCTTAATTACATCATACTTTCAATTTTTCTGTTTTGAAATTTAATGGAGCTAAAAGAATAATATTGTTATTAGAAAAAAATAGTTTAATTACCTAATATTTATAATAATAATACACAATAATTGCAAAACTTAAATTAAATTATATTTAATTAATTTATCATTTTAAAGGCATGGTTTTGCCAATTTTCCTCAGTGTCCACATATTCAAAATTCTTGATGAAGTAGGAAGCCCTTTGAGTCTAACCATGAAACCTCACTGCCCCTGAAACCATCAAAACCCGCACCCCGTTACTCCTTTACTAGAAGACAACTAGAACCCTGCAATACCACTATCCATAAATCAAAATACCCTATGCAATATCAATGGCGTCGTCCGTGCAGAACCACAAAAAGTCAAGCTCATCATCAACAATTATTCATCAACCGAAAATCAAGAAAAAATTACACAGTTCCAATCTAGCAAATAATCCACCAAAACCCGATCTAGATCCGGTCAAATCCGGGCTAAATCCTGCAAGATTCATCAAGACCCAAGTCGGATCCGACGAGAATAAGCCCTGATCTGACAAGATCCTAATGGGTTTCCCTTTGAGCAGGCGCACGATGTTCTTATAGGGCTTATCGGGCGAGGACCCGAAATCCGAGAGAGAGAAGAGGAAAGGGTTCTTGAGATTCTCGACGGTGTTGGCAACCATCGGGTGGGCTTGAGGGGAGTTGAAGCAGTTGAAAGGAGGGATCGGGTGGGCTCTGGATTTGGAAACGAAGAGTGGTTTTATCGGGTAAGAAGGATTTTGGGAGGGGGAGCTGGAGGTGAGGAAGAAGAAGATGAGGAGGAGAAAAAGGGAGAGGATGACGAGGAGGAGGGTCTTTGGAAAGGAGATTTTTGGATCTTTTGTGGGTTCTTTTTTCTATGCATTTTCTATGGAAAAGGATTTGGACTTTCTTGTGTTTTCTAGGGAAAGATTGAATCTTTTTGCTTTGGATCTAAGGAGGAAGAAAGAAGGAATGAATAAGGGTGAAGAAGTTGAGAGTGTGATTTTCATTTTTTTCATTTTCTAAAAGTAATTAGTTTCGGTCAAAGTGGTAAAGAAAGTAACGAACGATGATATTGTTATATTCATTCATATGCAAGAAAAAGAGAGAGATTAGTCAGTAATGCACTATGATGTTAAAAAAAAAGATGACAATAATGCACTATATTGCTTGTTTCGTTTTGTGATAGCTAGGTAAGGTATTAAAATGGTTGCCTTTTGTGTTATTTCCTTAAGCGGAATCATTAATTAAGGCATTAATTTGTTAACAAGGGGGAGGCCAAACTGGGAAATAATAATTAATTTTCTTTCTCAAATTGGTAATGATTTCGAATAATTTTGGGGATAATTTTTTATTCAAGTTAATACATAAAAATAGGATTAACGCCAAAATAGGGGACAATTATTATTATATCATTATCAGTATTATTAGTATTATTATTATTACTATTACTATTACTACTACTACTACTATTATTATTATTATTATTATTATTATTATTATTATTATTATTATTATTATTATTATTGTTATATTATTATTGTCATTATCATTATTATTATTGTTGGGTGGGTGGGTATGGGGTCATCCGAGTCGGAGGGGTTTGGATCGGTTTGGGTAAAACAGGGTTGGTAGTTGGGTCAGGTATTTGGATGATGGGATCCACCTTTGCCATGTGGACGTCAAAACGACGTCGTATCGTGATGAAACGACGTCGTTTTGAGTTACGGGCAGCAGCCCAATTTTGGGCAGCTTCCACGTCAGCAGATACCCAGCCCGAGACCCATGACTGACCTGCTCGCTAAAACTCCAGATACATAAATGTCTCGAGAAAAGTTGTAGGTACATGATTGTCTCAAACCATAAAATATGGGTACCATCCGTACCAAAAACCCAAAAACGTTCTTCCATGGAGTCTTACCAGAGTATAGGTACGCGCGTGTTTGGTAGATGCTTTGCACTCTTTTTGTTTAATTGCCACGCCAGCGGGTATCGCTAAACGTGTTAAATCAAGTTGCGCGTGAATTATTTGCGGGTGGTGAACATGGATTTCTATACTTTTGTGTACGAGACGACGCCGTTGCCAGCGAGGTAGATTTTTCCATTTCCTTTTTTGTTTATTAGTAGTGCGTTAATTGTGCCTATCGAGAGGGAGCATGAATTGAGCAAATCTCTCCACACGAACCTCTCTCACCATGAGTTTTCTCTTTACCCTCTCTCTCGAGTCTAACTAAAAATTTTCTGCAAATTCAAAATTGAAAACCAGATCTGAAATCTCAGATCTTATTATTTTCAATTCACGTTTTCATCCAAAGTTTGTGGTAGTCCAATAAACCTTCCAGTTACAATTCTCAACCTCCCAATCCAGTGCTCTCTTCTCAGTTGAGTTTAAGTTATTTAGCCGTACCTAGTGTGTGTTTTTTTAAGCAGGGGTCTTCTCCTTTCATGGGCTGCTGTGATTTGTGCCAAATGGGAGACAGTGGCACCGGCAATAGAGGCGATGACGGCACCGACAACAGTGGCGGTAGATCCGTGATGGCCATGGGTACGGGCTTCGGTGATGGTGACGGCTCCAGCTCCGGCGACGACGAAGGAGATGGCGATGATGATGACGATGACGATGACCTTGACCCAAGCTTGGTGGTTTTTGTTTTTGAACTGGTGATTAAGCAAGGATGGATTTCGGTGTATCCTTCTTGCTTTGTAATGCTACATGACATACAAGATGTTAATAGAGCCAATTCCGGAATTCAAAGTTCTCTGGTGACAAGTTTAAAGTGCTTAGCACTAGAGTGGTTCATTCTACTTGTAGATGTTCCCCCACTCATCGCAAGCATGCACCCCGAAGATGTCACTGTTTATTTATGCCTGCTCCGATTTCCATCTCAGCATGCTCGTGCTAGCATTATAGAGGCCTGCCTTTTGTTTTTCATATGTTATACTTGTATGGAGCAAGTATGTTTTAGGATATGGGATTGGCAAAATTGGGGATTGAATTGGATTGTTTGTTCTGACATTAATTCAATCCCCAAATTCCTTAGTATAATCCCGGATTTAATCCTTACTGTTATTTATATTTATGTCTTCAGATGTAACCGGTTCTTCCCATTTAGTTGAATACAACTATGTTTTTCTGGCAAAAAAACAGAGAGGGAGCATGAATTTTGGTATGAAGGGATATTTAAAAAAATATATCTATATCTATATACTATATAAAAGCACCAATTCTAGAAAAGCTGACAAATTGACTCATTACCCTTCATTAATTAAAATTGACCCAATTACCCTTTATTAATTAATTATTATTAGGTGAACACTTCGGTGCTGCCCCTTGTTGTGTATGCACCATACATGCCCCACGTGGCGATTTCCGATACGGCCACGTGGCCTTTTTTTTAGTTTTAGAAAAAGAAAATTTATTTTCAATAAATACAGATTTTTTTTAATTAAGTCCCTTAAATTTTAAGGATGGTTAAATATATCCTAATTCATCCTTGTAAATTGGTAACGGAACATCAGTTTAACGATTAAAGAAAAATAATAATAAAAGACACATGAATCCTAGTTAAACGATTGAAGAAAACTAAAAATGAAAGACACATGACTTTTCACGTGTTCTTCCCCAATTCACACAAATCCCTAATTATTCTATATTAAACAATTGAAGAAAAAAATTCTCACCTCGCCCATGTTCTTCCCCAGTTCACACAAATCCCTAATTATTCTATATTAAACAATTGAAGTAAAAAATTCTCACCTCGCCCCTGTTCTTCCCCTTTTCTTTTTATCGCTTTCTGGATAACTCATGAAGCAATATTCTTGAACATTTAATTAATGGTGTACTACTGTACTATATATTTTAGAAGGTTGGTCGCAATGCCTTATACGGCTCCGTAACACCACACCAGTGGACTTAGAGGACAATCACATGCCGCCAAATTAAAGTTTGTGCATAGAAAAAAAAATATGGCGCGAATGTTTGCTTGTAATCTCTGCTACAAAATTAAAAGAAAAGGAAAGGTAGTTCCTTGCTTGGAAGCGATAAAGAGACGGGCTCTTTCCGCAAGTCAATTCGAGCGTGAAATCCTGAGCTGTCTTCGACAATTGTAGTGGAAACACAGAAAAAGATAATGCAAGACCACAAGAGGAGATATGGAAAAGGTGAGATTTTTTTTCTTCAATTGTTTAACATGGAATAATTAGGGATTTGTGTAAATTGGGGAAGAACAGGTGAGAAGCCATGTGTCTTTTATTTTTGTTTTTCTTCAATTGTTTAACTGGAAGTTATGTGTCTTTTATTATTGTTTTTCTTCAATCGTTAAACTGATGTTCTGTTAACAGTTTACAAGGATGAATTATGATATATTTAACCATGCTTAAAATTTTAGGGGCCTATTATAAAAAATCTGTACTTATTGAAAATAAATTTTCTTTTTCTAAAGTTTTTAAAAAAAGCCACATGGTCCTATCTGATGCTGTTGTTCACGAATCCCTTTCTAGTGGACTTGGCTAGACTAATTGCAGAGGATAAATCGAAATATAGCTGCTACACCAAAACTAGGTGCAAAGAACCAACCAGACTGCCCTAGTGGATAAATAAGGAATACAGAAAGAAAGAACAGCTTGTCAATTATTGGTGTCAGAATTTTGCACACAAAAGTAAGTGTCAGATGTAAATAAACTCATCACCACGTGGGGTATGTATGGGTGCATACCCCAACAAGGGGCAGCACCGAAGAATTTACCTTATTATCAATATATCAATATATAAACATAGATATTAACTAGACAACCTATCATACTAAAATTTAATGTTTAAAATCTTAATAGCTATAATCTTATCCTTATCCAAAAACTAATTCTAAAATAATATATATCTACTTATTATTCCTATTGTACCTATAATATATGGCATGCCATCAACTTCTTCATTGCTTAATTTCTTTATGTTTATATTAAACTATTAAATTATAGGGCCTCCAATATATACATGCCATCCAATTCTTCTTTGCTGGAATTTTTTTTTTTTAGCTTGGGAGGGGAGGTCTAGATAATTAGTATAAATTTATAAGAAGTATTATAACTCCCAAAAAAATGTTAAGAAAATATAATCTACATATACTATGACTCACAAAAAATGTTAAGAAAATATAATCTACATATACTATAGAACTTAGCCGAAATTGAGGTACAAAAATATTCCTACTTAAATTTAAATAATAACAAATATAATGTAGCATATCAAATGATTAATCAATATATAAATTCCTATTCTGATGCAAAAATTAATTCTAAAAATTTTGAAAATATTAAAAAAATATTTGTTTACATTTATATATAAGTTTTTTTCAAGATAATGACTAATATATAAACCTTTATTTATATTTTCTCAACAACTACCAAGCATTACAAAGAACAACAATTATTGAAAAAATAATAGAAATATGAAGAAGAACATTCGAAGAGTCAGCAAAATCTACGAACAAGAACAAATTAAGTATACAGAAAGCAATAATCATAGAGAGGAATAATCAAAAGAACTCATGATGGATGTATTTGTATAAAAATCGAAGAACACTCGAATAGTGGACGAAAACTAACAACAAGAACGACGACTACGAAAATGAATAATAATAAAAAAATAATAATATAATTTACTAATTCCATTCCATAATAATAAAACTTAATAATTAAAACTATATAACTTAGAATATCAAATGATTGGAAAATATTATTAACCGATCTTTTTATGAATTTTTAATACAAAACTAATTTGTAAACAATTCGTTTGTCTAGATTATCAAAGAAAATTTTTGTCTACATTATATACATGTTCTTCCCAATATAAAGAATAATATATAAGCCTATATTTATATTTTCTGAACAACAGACAAGAATTAAAAAATAATAATTACTGTAAAACAATAGAAGTACGAAGAAGAACAACAAAAGAGTCAGTGAAAACTATAAACAAGAAATAATCATGGAGAAGAATGATTACAAGAACTCATGATAGATGAATTTATAATTTATCTTTAATAAGAACTATGGTGAAAAAAATTGAAAAAAAAATTAAATAGTCAACAAAAATTAAAAATAAGAATAATAAAAAATTTTCTATATTATATATAAATTCTTTTCAAGAAAATGATTAATATGTAAATATTTATTTATATTTTCTCAACAACTTTTATGGATTACAAAGACAATAATTATTGAAAAATTATAGAACTATGATGAAGAACTACCGAAGAGTCAACGAAATCTATGAACAGGAGTAACATATGCAAAAAAAATAATCGTAAGAGCTGCTAGCAAGTGGTAGCGGAGCTAGAAAAAAATTAGATAAAACAAAAGATCGTGACCTAGATTACAATCTCAAGAATAAATGGTAGAAGTGGTGGATAGGTAGATCAGTTGTGGTGCGGCGTGCAAGAATCGCGGTGGACAAAGCAACAAAATTAAATTGCAGAAACAGGTAGCATTGTTCTTTGCTTCACATATTACGTTGCACATTTGTCTTGGGTATAATAAATATTGCCTTTATTGTCTTGTATTGGAAAACAATTCGGCTAACATCTCACGACATATATATTTTTTTTGTAATCTATTATCAATAAGAATTATGGAGAATAAAAATAGATTTATAAATTTCTACTCTAATACAAAAATCATTGTCTATATTATATATAAGTTCTTCTCAATTTAATGATTAAAAGTGTTAGCAAAAACTACGAAGAAGAACAACGTCTACAAAAAAAAATAATCATAGAGATGAATAATTACAATAACTCAACAAGAACGATCAAGAAAAAATCAAAGAACAACCGAATAGTCAACAAAAACTACCAATAACAACAACGACGTTTATGAAAAAAATAATTAAAAAATAATAAAATTATTTAATACAAGTATTTATTTTATATTTTGTCAATAATTACTAAAAAATTTTAAAAATAATACTTATTGAAAATAATAGAACTATGAAGAAGAACAACCAAAAAGTCAGCGAAAACAATGAACAAAAATAACGTTTACTAAAAAGAATAATCATGAAGAAGAATAATCACAAGAGTTCATGGAATATGTGTTTGTAATTTTTTGTCAAGAAGAATTTTGGAGAAGGAGAGTCGAATAGTGAATAAAAAGTACGAACAAGAACAGTGATTACGATAAAAATTAATAACGGAAAAAAATAATCATAGGAATTCATAACTGTTATGTTTATAGTTTGTTGTCAACAAGAATTATAATAAAGAAAAATTAAATTAGAGTCCAATAGTTAACGTAAGCTATCAGAAAAAATAAACAATCACGAAAAGAAATAATAATAAAAAATAATGATATAATTTAATATTCTCCTTCATTAATAATATAATTTAATAATTAAAATTATGTAAGTTTGAATATCAAAGGATTAATAAATATTATCAACAATGATTGATTTATAAATTCTTATTCCACTACATAAACTAATTCTAAATAATACTTATCCGGTTGCCTAGATTATATTAAAAAAAAATTGACTTCATTATATATAAATTCTTCTCAAAATAATGACTAACACTATACCATGTGATTTAAAAAACATAATACTATACATGTGCATCGCACATGCAGAAAAAACTAGTTTAATATAAAAGTTCAAACCTTGTTGATATTTTCAACACAATCCAAACAAATTTTAAATGAAAAAATTATATCAAAATAAAGGAATGATAATACATAAAAAAAATTAGATACAAAAATATCATCCATAAATTATTCTATGATAAAAATTAAAAAATAAATAATTATTTTGGTTCATAAAGTAATTAAGAATATAATTAAGAAATTATATATGAATAAAAACTTTAATAAGATATTAAAGTTAAATATACATATTCAGAAATATGATAAATAAAAAAATACTAAGAAATTTTATAAAGATAGAAAGCGTAAATCTAATATTATTAGTTGGGTCGGAATAAAATACATTTACATAAACATTATGAAAAAAATTGAAAATTTGAAATAATATTTTTGAAGAAATACTACTGAGTGGAAATAAAGAGAAATTATCATTTGTATATTAGGTCAATAAGTAAAGTCTCCTTGTATAACGGGAAAAATTTTAATGCATTGTTTTTAAAAAATAAAAAAATTGGCAAAAAAGTGGTTAGAATAATTATTCTATACAACGTGTAAATATCACAATATGTTAGTATGAAGTAGGAGGCAATGCAGGTAGACCTGACAATTCCTGTTGTCGTGTCGGGTTGAACAGGTAAACGGGTTCCAATTCTTCAACCCGACCCAACCCATTTAATAATCGTGTCGTGTCATGTCCAACCCGTTTATTATCGTGTCGGGTTCGGGTTGACTCACGGGCTACCTATTAAGTCTAACAAGCCAAAAAATCAGTTTGAAATTTTTCTATTTTGCACATGTCGTTGTATTTTTTAAGTAAATAAGTATATAATTAGATTTTCTCATCTATTAAATAAAATTATAAATTATAAAATCATAATATAATAATATTTTAAAGCATTTATAGAAATATTTTTGAATAATTTTAGTATCTTTGGCCTTAAATATTAAGTAAGTCTTATATTAAATTAGTAAAATATCTATACCCTAAATATAATCGTCGGACCTGACTTGCTAATTTTCGTGTCGTATCGGGTCAACCCATTTAACTGAACGGGTTGAAGATCTCTGACCTATACCTGCTAATTTCGTGTCGAGTTCGTGTCGGGTTGTAGTATCAATACCCTTTTTGCCAAGTCTAGATGCAAGGGGAACGGAAAAAAATGGAGTGTTCTTTGAAGAGTTGAAAATACAATTATGTATACATTTGCTTATGTGGTAAAACTATATTTTGGTCTATTTAGACATTGCATAAATGTAACCAAATTAAAATTTGCAAGCAAATACTTTATTCAAATTAAAATATACATTAAGCATTTTCTTTATTCAAATAAGCTCCCATATGCTATTTTTTTTGTTGATTACTGTACCAAATTTTTTTTTATAACATTTCTAATATATTTTGTTACCCAACTCTATTGATAATCCTAAAGAACAATTACATTAAGAATGAAAAGACAATATTATTGACACTTCATTTTATAAAATGAAAAAATATATATCAATTTAGTAATTTAGTAATATATATATATATATATATATATATATTAGTTTAATTATTTAACTAAATAAATTTATTCATTTATCACCAATATTAGTTGTAGTGTAGTGGTATCTTTCTTTGAATCATAAATTTGCACAGTGGTTTGAGGTTTTGAGGGTTGGGATGTGGATTATTTATATAATTCTGTTATATAAAAAAATTGAGTTTATTTATAATTATCACCTCCATAATCTTGGGAAGATTAGAGCAGCATGACCAAGCTTGGGTGTATAAATGGTAAAAGGTGCTTTTCTTCGTTAAGGGTGGGTAAAATTTTAGAACCCAACTTCAAATGAATTTATTAATTATCAAAAATCTTAGTTTTTAAAATTATTATTATAATTTATTTATATTTTTTAAGTGTAAAGGTATCAACCAGATAAGGCAAATTAATTACTATTTTTTATATATTTTTAGTACACTTTAATTTCTTTAAAAAATATAAAACTAAAACCTATATAAATACTTTGGACATCATCTCTAATTAATTTTTCATTCTATTTTATTTAAATAATTAATTTACATAAACACATTGTTGGCCCAAAGTGGTCGGGGGTGTGAATTAGCCTTTTCTGATTAAAACCGATTTCGTGTCTCTAATATCAAAGTGTAACAACATGAGCATTGTGTCAATTTAGTGTGAGCATTATGTCAATAAATACAATTAATTAATCATAAGCATCTTATTAATCATCATCATCAGATTTACACACATGTCTTTTTCTATTCTCTACACATTTTGAAATTACACATATGAGATTTTTCATATATATTGTAATTCTTATATTACAAAATTTTTAATTATTTTGAATATTTTCAAGATGTTTCCCCAGTTGGGAAGAAATTTCAAGAGAACGTTTAGTAGATAATGAAGAGAGCATCTATCATGGAGGAATTAATTTTAAATAATCCTGAGTGTTATAATCCCAATATAGCTAATAGGGGTAAATTAGTTCCTAAAACAACTTTGTGGCAATTTTGGGTTGCCACCAAAATTATGGGTAATGAAAGAACACAAAGATTGAAAAAGGCATGGAGAGAGCAATCGTACACAATCATAAGACACAAGGATTTAGAGTGGTTTCCCTTAACGGAAATATCCACTACTCAATACTCCCTCTTGAGATTTTCCAACAATACTATATCGTGATTTCTTCTAAGGTGAAACCCAACCTATTATAACCTAACTTTTTCAATACTCAAGCAACAATCTTTACAAGAGTTTTTTCAAAGTTCAACTCTAAACTTAGACTTTTATAAAGACTCAACCCAAACATATACCCAAAGCTTTTTAAAAGGCTCAAAATTTTAACCTAACTCAATCTAATACGCAAAGAGTGACTCACTGTTTAATACAAATAAAGCTCAAAGATTTCTCAAAGATTTTATGTGCACTTAGCAAGCTCAATAAAATAATTTTTTTGATTTCTAATACCCTGCCTTCTTGTGTTAATGAGGATATGAAGGCTATTTATAGACTGCAATAACAAGTAGGCAGGGGCGGATCCAGGAATTACACCTAGGGGGGCAACTAAATAAAGGTAAAAAAAATCAGCATAAAGCTTAAAATAGAACAACATATAACAAAAGTAGGATTTAAACCTTGATCATTTTGATAGATCAAAGCATAATAACCCACCAAACCATGCATTGAATAGTGATTAGAATAATGATTATTTGTAACAGCCCGGGTAAAATTTGGATTTTTACCGGGACTGTTAAAGTCGTTATACAGTGATTTACCGAATGAATTAATCTTGGGTAATTAATTCAAGGTAAATCGGGGGTCGTTTTTCGAAACCGAGAGTTTTCCCGCGCTCGGGAGTATCTTCCTAACTAACCGAGCCTCGGTTTTCAGTTCCGAGAGTTGGTCGATGCTCAGGAGGATTAATCGGATTTTTCGAGCCCAAGTTGTATTTTTGGACTCGGGAGGAATTTGTCGGAAAGACGGGAGTATCCCTGCGTTTACGAGATTCCGACACGAGAACCCGGACCGGCCAAATGTTGCTTGCCACGAGGCCACTCTTCTTTCTCCTCTTTCCCGGTTACAATTCTTCCTCTCTCCCGGTTTTTGCCCAGCTGCGCGGGCCCCACTTTTCTTCTCTCTTTTCTTTCTTTTCCTTCCTTTCTCCTTTTCCTTTTTCTTTCTTCTCAGCCGCCTCTCCACCCGTGACCACTTACCCCTCCACCACTTTCTTTTCTTCCAGCCGCCGGCCCTATTTTCTTCTTGTCTTCTTTTCCTTTTTTTTCCTTCTTTATTTTCCTTTTCTCCTTCCCGATTTCCCCTCGCCTCCTCTGCACCCACCCCAACATCAACCTCTTTCCTTTTTCTCCCTTACGTCTCTCTCTCACCACCAAGCCGCCACCGTTCCTTTCCATCTATCACAGCCACCGACCCCTGCAACTCTAGCCGTCGACCCCACATACCAACCCCTTCCTTATCTCTTCCTCCCTCCGTCGCCATGGGAGCGTGATTATTATTTTTGATTTTCAAGATTTTGCTTTTTGAATTTACCGTTGCTTTCATTTATTGCTTTGTCACTTTACGCGTTTTTCGGACTACCACGCCAGAGTTTTTCAGCCTATTTCCATCACATGATTTTGTTTCGCTCTGGCTACTTTGTCTTTTCTTTTATGGTCTTACTACATTTTTCTTGCATCTTTTATCACTTGCATCCGTGACCGTTAAGGCTAGACGGATGGGACCGTATCTCGAGTGGAGTGCATGTGCGACAAGTTTACAGCTGTTTGGGCATCATGGAGAGATACGAGACGAGACAGACGTTTTGGCTCATGCGAAATTTGTGAGCAAGTGGGTAACGTTTCTTTCGAGGGACACAGGACGTTCCCGTGATCATCGCTGTGCGAGTTACGTTTCGTGATTCGAGGATGTTCACGTCCGATACGAGCACCGTTCATGAAAACATGTTTTGGTTTTAATTTCTTTTTGTTTTGATTTTGTTAAACAAGTATTAATTTTTGATTTCTTTATATTTGATTTTATAATCTTATTGTTGATTTTTAATCTGCCTTGAGATGTTTCGTCTTTCTATTTAACACAAGATTTCGAGACACAAGAGTTTTATTTTAAAGGAAAACTTATTTTATTTATAATAAGGTTTACAACGGAGAAGAAGTACTCTATTGAGTTACTTGCTTCTCTAGATCTTTTACAAGTTTCTGGACGGTCTTCATGTGAGGGAACAGTTCCGCGCACGCCAGTTCGATTTGTGCCACCGCCGAGCTGATCTTCTTCAGGGAGACGTTCAGCTACGTCAGCTTTTGTTGCGAAGTGCTGCTCTCAGCTACCGCCTTGCCTTTCTTGTTTTCAGCCTTCTTGCTGGCACGTTTCTTTCGTCGTTTTGGGGAAACGACCATGTGCTCCTTCAGGCCGATGATGTCGGTCTTGAACCGCTTCTTCGGAGGTTCGTCCTCAGAGCTTGTCGGGAAAGCCGTGCCGCCGATGTAGCTGTTGTTCTCGGAGTCTGAGGTCGTTCGAGAACGAAGCGGAGAGTCCATGGCTGAGAGTGAATGTCTCAGCTATGAGGTTCGGTATTTATAAGCGGATGAGATGTCGCTTAAGGGTATAAGCGGTATCTCATGTTGAGTTTGGACACCTGGCAGAGTGTGCCAGAAGCTTATCGTGGCAGGACTCACGGATAAGACGGAATTTCGGGGATGAAATTCTTTTTAAGGGGGGTAGAATGTAACAGCCCTGGTAAAATTTGGATTTTTACCGAGACAGTTAAAGTCGTTATACAGTGATTTACCGAATGAATTAATCTTGGGTAATTAATTCAAGGTAAATCGGGGGTCGTTTTTCGAAACCGAGAGTTTTCCCACACTCGGGAGTTTCTTCCTAACTAACCGAGCCTCGGTTTTCAGTTCTGAGAGTTGGTCGATGCTCAGGAGGATTAATCGAATTTTCCGAGCCCAAGTTGTATTTTTGGACTCGGGACGGAATTTTTCGGAAAGGCGGGAGTATCCCTCCGTTTACGAGATTCCGACACGAGAACCCGGACCGGCCAAATGTGGCTTGCCACGAGGCCACTCTTCTTTCTCCTCTTTCCCGGTTACAGTTCTTCCTCTCTCCAGGTTTTTCCCCAGCCGCGCGGGCCCCACTTTTCTTCTCTCTTTTCTCTCTTTTCCTTCCTTTCTCCTTTTCCTTTTTCTTTCTCTTTTTCTTTCTTCTCAGCCGCCTCTCCACCCGTGACCACTTACCCCTCCACCACTTTCTTTTCTTCCAGCTGCCGGCCCTGTTTTCTTCTTGTCTTCCTTTCCTTTTTTTTCCTTCTTTATTTTCCTCTTCTCCTTCCCGATTTCCCCTTGCCTCCTCTGCACCCACCCCAACATCAACCTCTTTCCTTTCTCTCCCTTACGTCTCTCTCTCACCACCAAGCCGCCACCGTTCCTTTCCATCTATCACAGCCACCGACCCTTGCAACTCTAGCCGTCGACCCCACTTACCAACCCCTTCCTTATCTCTTCCTCCCTCCGTCGCCATGGCGAGCCGTCGTCCCTGCTCTGCTCGCAAGCGCCGCCGGACGAGACAAGCTCGGCTGTCACCCACGATCCGTCGCTACCATCACTTCTCGCTGCCTCTGCTCCCCTATCACCTGCTTCTGTTCGTGACGCGCCGCCTCCGGTAGTGGTCGCCGGGGCGGGACAACCAAGGAGCAGGGTCACTTGCTCCCTCTCTCCTGCTACCTGACGCCTGTAACACACCGCCAAACGCCGTCGCCGCCCGATCTCCTTCCCTCCCTTTCTCTTCTGGCCGCCTCTCCTCCCATATCGTCACCAACAATGGAGTGGTGTGGGTAAGTCACGGCGACGACTCTTCCCACTTTCCCTTCTCTTTCTTTAAACCCGGCTCAAGTTAGATTAATCTAATCGGGTTTTGGTTGTTGTTGTTCTTTTTTTTTATTGTGGCTGTGTTGTTTGGATTGGGTGTGGATTTGGGCTGGCTGTGATGTCTCCGGTGGGGTTGTTATGGCTCTGGGTTGGATTGATTTGGATGGTGGATGTGGTAGTTTGGTGGAGTTCCGCTCACCGGTGTGTGGCCGTCGGTATGGCGATGGTGCTAGCAGTGGCTTTGGTGGTGTTCCTGTTCGGTGGTCTGGATGTTTTGGTTGAAGAGCAGTAACTGGAATGGTGTCGTGAACAGTACCTCGGCCGAAATCCGGCGAGTTTTCGGCGAGCCCGGAAACCGATCTTTGGGTAATTCCTTGGACTCGATTTATACCATGAGCTCGGGTTTGGGCTCGGTTTGCACAACGGACTCGGAGACGGGCCGAACGTACGGAGGCCCATGTTCCCGAGACACGTATGCTTTTGACAATCTAATAACGGACCCGATGGACGTGTGATATTACAATTGGTTAATGAATTAATTTGTAAATTAAAAACAATGGTAAATGAATTAATCTATAGATTAAAAAAAAAAAAACATCATCTTGGAATTAATTATGAAATTATAAGTTAATTATAAATACATAACCGGATGGAATTTATTCTATGACCAAAGTATGTTTTACTATACTTTTAGAATATTAAGATTTGTATTATTGGCTTGACGGAATACTATATACCTACTACTGGATACATTATTTACCACTAGAGATTTTATATTAATCTGTTATATTATTACGTATGAATTTCATTCCATTAAATATTAGATAACTTTTGTATTATTTAATGAGCTATTGTACTAATCGTAAATATGTATTTGACACGAGCGACTAATGGGCCGGGATATCGGCTTGAACGTTCGGATTCGGTTTTAATTTAACATTAAGTATAATTAGAATATCAACAGGAAACTCGGTTTCGGTTTCAATTTGAAATTAAGTATAGATAGTATATTGAATAAAGAGGTTAACATCATATGAAAGAAATTTATGGAAACAATAAAAATTGGATATAAGACAAGCCGTATAACGATTTCTAAACCGGCATTATGCATAATTATCTTTGTTTATGCATTATAAGTGATTATCGTGTTCCTATATGTACATATAGGGTATCGAGATTTGACCGGATAGCAATTTCAGAGACACATCAGGTGAGGATGGATAAACCTTGATATGTGCCCGTAATGCTGTGTGTGTATCTTTGTTGTTTGTGTATTTTTGTTGTTAGATTGATCTGTTGGAATAATTATTGACTGTTACTGATTGCTGTGGAATTGTTGATGCTGTTGTTGGATTGTGATATACTTGTGTATATTGTGTTGGAAATAATGCTGAGCTGTTAATTTTGAATAATTTGTGTCATGAGATTGAGATAAGAGATTGAGTCTGTGGAGTTAATCTAAGATAATAGAAATTGGGTAACTGATGAAAGAGTAATGGATTTGGACTGGAATTTGAGATGATGGTATAATGGTCACTTGGAAAGTAGTGGTACGACTAGATGGTTAGAGACTAGTTCTGTGGTGACATGGCCAGTGGGTTAGTTGGTTGGGGTGTTGACCCCGGATTTGTGATATTGGGATGTTGATCTCGGATTTGTGATATTGGGATGTTGATCCCGGATTTGTGACATTGGGATGTTGATCCCGGATTTGTGATATGGGGATGTTGATCCTAGATTGTGGTGGGGCCTGGCATCCAGAATTAGTTAATAACCAGGTACGACCCTAGCTTGTCCAGTGACGGGGCCCGGAAGATAAAATTGGTAATAAAAATAGTTAAGCATTCTTTTGGTCTTGGTATAGTTGTTATGGTAATTTTCTTGTGTTGTGATTGTTTGTGCTTATTGTTGTGATTGTTGTGTTTACTTCGAAAGTATTATGGATGATTATATATCATTTTTTATCTTTCGTCGGTGAGCACTTCGGACTCACCCCTCGCCTGCGGGGTTTCATCCCGTAGGATGAGTTGTTTGTAGTGCAGGAGCGTACAGGGCGAGCTGAAGCGTACCCTCGGACAGGACTCAGATCCATTAGTTGCATTGGGCTTTACATATGTTGTCGTGTGAGTTAAAAGTCTTCTGCTGTGCATATCGTTAAGTCTTCTGCTGTGTATATGTTGTAGTTGGGCTATTGGGCCGGATGGTTGTTGTTGATGTCCCCGGGGTTCGGGTGACGAGTTCTATGTTGGGCCGAAGGGCCGGTTTTCAGTTTTTGATATGGGCTGTTGGCCAGTTTATTGTTTTATACGCTGTCTGTTGGGCTTTGTTGGGTTGGGTTGTCACAGTTCCGGCACGTGTTTACTGTGTACGGTAAATACGGGTCGGGGCGCTTTATTTTTGTAGCGGAGCGGGCGTTAGGTCTTGTTGGGAAGTCTTTGTGTGTTTGTTGTCTTGTTTGCATAGTTCGCTCCAGTTGTTTATTATTTTATATCATTTTAGTTAAGTGCGTTATGGATCCAGTCGAGGGACGTCAGCTGTCGCAGAACGTACACATATAAGGTAATGATGCCATAAATAAGCGAAAGTACAAATATTATTAATACTGATAATATTGAAAGTACAAAGGGAAATATTACATTGATTTTTGATAGTTTATAAAAATAAAAATACATTTAACGATTTGGAACGACATTGACACGGAAACTGTTTGGGTCGCTGTTGATGTTGACCGTGACCCTATCGCTCCACGAGAACCACATGCCGCCTCTGTCGTGCTGGCCAGGAATCTCGAACCGGTTTGCTTGAGGGAACCGGAGTGGGATGAGACCGTGATCGTCTCGAGGTTGCCACTGTGTCTCCGTGAGAAGAACCATAGTTGGTTTGTACTGGTTCTTCAAGTCCCTCAGGGTACGTGAGAACTCCTGAGCACGCCTTGCAACTCCTCTGCAGTTCCACACCAGTAGTCGTGCCTTTGGCCAGGTTGGAGGTAGCCGAGTCATTCTGGGCATGCTCTGAGCCGTCATCGAGAGTTGATAGTAGGCGCCTTGCTCCACAGTCTTGCAAGTGGACTCCAGGTTGAACTCCTGTAGCCTTTCGGAGATGAAGAACATCACGGAGTTTGCTGATCCGTAGTATGAGGTCCTCAGAGTGGCGTGATCCTCTAGGAAGAACACCTCTTCCATTGGAGTGACGAAGAACCGTGACGAGTAGAGCTCGTCGACGAAGACCAGTCGGGGCATCCTGCCGAGCTCGTTCGGTAGTTCTTCAGCACGCTCGTTGACCATGCTGTACGCCAGACGGTTTCTCCTGCCAAGGTTGGCACCTTCGACGAAGAAAACTGAAGATGGAGCAGGCATCTTGATTTGGACGTGTGGGGTTTTGTTTTGAACGTTGTGGTTTTGTTTTCTGAGAGTTTTGTTTGCTTTAATGCTTTTGATGATTTACACATCACCGCTCCGTCTTTTATACACCTATGGGGAGCGTGATTATTATTTTTGATTTTCAAGATTTTGCTTTTTGAATTTACCGTTGCTTTCATTTATTGCTTTGTCACTTTACGCGTTTTTCGGACTACCACGCCAGAGTTTTTCAGCCTATTTCCATCACATGATTTTCTTTCGCTCTGGCTACTTTGTCTTTTCTTTTATGGTCTTACTGCATTTTTCTTGCATCTTTTATCACTTGCATCCATGACCGTTGAGGCTAGACGGATGGGACCGTATCTCGAGTGGAGTGCATGTGCGACAAGTTTACAGCTGTTTGGGCATCGTGGAGAGATACGAGACGAGACAGACGTTTTGGCTCATGCGGAATTTGTGAACAAGTGGGTAATGTTTCTTTCGAGGGACACAGGACGTTCCTGTGATCATCGCTGTGCGAGTTACGTTTCGTGATTCGAGGATGTTCACGTCCGATACGAGCACCGTTCATGAAAACATGTTTTGGTTTTAATTTCTTTTTGTTTTGATTTTGTTAAACAAGTATTAATTTTTTATTTCTTTATATTTGATTTTATAATCTTATTGTTGATTTTTAATCTGCCTTGAGATGTTTCGTCTTTCTATTTAACACAAGATTTCGAGACACAAGAGTTTTATTTTAAAGGAAAACTTATTTTATTTATAATAAGGTTTACAACGGAGAAGAAGTACTCTATTGAGTTACTTGCTTCTCTAGATCTTTTACAAGTTTCTGGACGGTCTTCATGTGAGGGAACAGTTCCGCGCACGCCAGTTCGATTTGTGCCACCGCCGAGCTGATCTTCTTCAGGGAGACGTTCAGCTGCGTCAGCTTTTGTTGCGGAGTGCTGCTCTCAGCTACCGCCTTGCCTTTCTTTGTTTTCAGCCTTCTTGCTGGCACGTTTCTTCCGTCGTTTTGGGGAAACGACCATGTGCTCCTTCAGGCCGATGATGTCGGTCTTGAACCGCTTATTCGGAGGTTCGTCCTCAGAGCTTGTCGGGAAAGCCGTGCCGCCGATGTAGCGTTGTTCTCGGAGTCTGAGGTCGTTCGAGAATGAAGTGGAGAGTCCATGGCTGAGAGTGAATGTCTCAGCTATGAGGTTCGGTATTTATAAGCGGATGAGATGTCGCTTAAGGGTATAAGCGGTATCTCATGTTGAGTTTGGACACCTGGCAGAGTGTGCCAGAAGCTTATCGTGGCAGGACTCACGGATAAGACGGAATTTCGGGGACGAAATTCTTTTTAAAGGGGGTAGAATGTAACAGCCCGGGTAAAATTTGGATTTTTACCGGGATTGTTAAAGTCGTTATACAGTGATTTACCGAATGAATTAATCTTGGGTAATTAATTCAAGGTAAATCGGGGGTCATTTTTCAAAAACCGAGAGTTTTCCCGCGCTCAGGAGTATCTTCCTAACTAACCGAGCCTCGGTTTTCAGTTCCGAGAGTTGGTCGATGCTCAGGAGGATTAATCGGAGTTTCCGAGCCCAAGTTGTATTTTTGGACTCGGGACGGAATTTGTCGGAAAGGCGGGAGTATCCCTGCATTTACGAGATTCCGACACGAGAATCTGGACCGGCCAAATGTGGCTTGCCACGAGGCCACTCTTCTTTCTCCTCTTTCCTGGTTTTAATTCTTCCTCTCTCCCGGTTTTTTCCCCAGCCGCGCGGGCCCCACTTTTCTTCTCTCTTTTCTTTCTTTTCCTTCCTTTCTCCTTTTCCTTTTTCTTTCTCTTTTTCATTCTTCTCAGCCGCCTCTCCACCCGTGACCACTCACTCCTCCACCAGTTTCTTTTCTTCCAGCCGCCGGCCCTGTTTTCTTCTTGTCTTCTTTTCCTTTTTTTTCCTTCTTTATTTTCCTCTTCTCCTTCCCGATTTCCCCTCTCCTCCTCTGCACCCACCCCAACATCAACCTCTTTCCTTTCTCTCCCTTACGTCTCTCTCTCACCACCAAGCCGCCACCGTTCCTTTCCATCTATCACAGCCACCGACCCCTGCAACTCTAGCCGTCGACCCCACATACCAACCCCTTCCTTATCTCTTCCTCCCTCCTTCACCATGGCGAGCCGTCGTCCCTACTCTGCTCGCAAGCGCCGCCGGACGAGACAAGCTCGGCTGTCACCCACGATCCGTCGCTACCATCGCTTCTCGCCGCCTCTGCTCCCCTATCACCTGCTTCTGTTCGTGACGCGCCGCCTCCGGTAGTGGTCGCCGGGGCGGGACAACCAAGGAGCAGGGTCACTTGCTCCCTCTCTCCTGCTACCTGACGCCTGTAACACACCGCCAAATGCCGTCGCCGCCCGATCTCCTTCCCTCCCTTTCTCTTCTGGTTGCCTCTCCTCCCATATCATCACCGACAATGGAGTGGTGTGGGTAAGTCACGGCGACGACTCTTCCCACTTTCCCTTCTCTTTCTTTAAACCTGGCTCAGGTTAGATTAATCTAATCGGGTTTTGGTTGTTGTTGTTCTTTTTTTTTTTATTGTGGCTGTGTTGTTTGGATCGGGTGTGGATTTGGGCTGGCTGTGATATCTCCGGTGGGGTTGTTATGGCTCTGGGTTGGATTGTTTTGGATGGTGGATGTGGTAGTTTGGTGGAGTTCCGCTCACCGGTGTGTGGCCGTCGGTATGGCGATGGTGCTAGCAGTGGCTTCGGTGGTGTTCCTGTTTGGTGGTCTGGATGTTTTGGTTGAAGAGCAGTAACTGGAATGTGTCGTGAACAGTACCTCGGCCAGAATCCGGCGAGTTTCCGGCAGTCCCGGGAATTTTCCGGCGAGCCCGGAAACCGATCTTTGGGTAATTCCTTGGACTCGATTTATACCATGAGCTCGGGTTTGGGCTCGGTTTGCACAACGGACTCGGAAACGGGCCGAACGTGCGGAGGCCTATGTTCCCGAGACACATATGCTTTTGACAATCTAATAACGGACCCGATGGACGTGTGATATTACAATTGGTTAATGAACTAATTTGTAAATTAAAAACAATGGTAAATGAATTAATCTATAGATTAAAAAAAAAGGAACACCATCTTGGAATTAATTATGAAATTATAAGTTAATTATAAATACATAACCGGATGGAATTTATTCTATGACCAAAGCATTGTTTACTATACTTTTAGAATATTAAGATTTGTATTATTGGCTTGACGGAATACTATATACCTACTACTGGATACATTATTTACCACTAGAGATTTTATATTAATCTGTTATATTATTACGTATGAATTTCATTCCATTAAATATTAGATAACTTTTGTATTATTTAATGAGCTATAGTACTAATCGTAAATATGTATTTGACACGAGCGACTAATGGGCCGGGATATCGGCTTGAACGTTCGGATTCGGTTTTAATTTAACATTAAGTATAATTAGAATATCGACAGGAAACTCGGTTTCGGTTTCAATTTGAAATTAAGTATAGATAGTATATTGAATAAAGAGGTTAACATCATATGAAAAAAATTTATGGAAATAATAAAAATTGGATATAAGACAAGCCGTATAACGATTTCTAAACCGACATTATGCATAATTATCTTTGTTTGCGCATTATAAGTGATTATCGTGTTCCTATATGTACATATAGGGTATCGGGATTTGACCGGATAGCAATTTCAGAGACACATCAGGTGAGGATGGATAAACCTTGATATGTGCCCGTAATGCTGTGTGTGTATCTTTGTTGTTTGTGTATTTTTGTTGTTAGATTGATCTGTTGGAATAATTATTGACTGTTACCTGATTGCTGTGGAATTATTGATGCTGTTGTTGGATTATGATAGACTTGTGTATATTGTGTTGGAAATAATGCTGAGCAGTTAATTTTGAATAATTTGTGTCATGAGATTGAGATAAGAGATTGAGTCTGTGGAGTTAATCTGAGATAATAGAAATTGGGTAACTGATGAAAGAGTAATGGATTTGGACTGGATTTTGAGAAGATGGTATAATGGTCACTTGGAAAGTAGTGGTACGACTAGATGGTTAGAGACTAGTTCTGTGGTGTCATGGCCAGTGGGTTAGTTTGTTGGGGTGTTGACCTCGGATTTGTGATATTGGGATGTTGATCCCAGATTTGTGATATTGGGTTGTTGATCCCGGATTTGAGATATGAGGATGTTGATCCCGGATTGTGGTGGGGCCTGGCATCCAGAATTAGTTAATAACCAGGTACGACCCTAGCTTGTCCAGTGACGGGGCTCGGAAGATAAAATTGGTAATAAAAATAATTAAGCATTCTTTTGGTCTTGGTATAGTTGTTATGGTAATTTTCTTGTGTTGTGATTGTTTGTGCTTATTGTTGTGATTGTTGTGTTTACTTCGAAAGTATTATGGTTGATTATATATCACTGTTTATCTTTCGTCGGTGAGCACTTCGGACTCACCCCTCGCCTGCGGGGTTTCATCCCGTAGGGTGGGTTGTTTGTAGTGCAGGAGCGTACAGGGCGAGCTGAAGCGTACCCTCGGACAGGACTCGGATCCATTAGTTGCATTGGGCTTTACATATGTTGTCGTGTAAGTTAAAATTCTTTTGCTGTGCATATCGTTAAGTCTTCTGCTGTGTATATGTTGTAGTTGGGCTATTGGGCCAGATGGTTGTTGTTGATGTCCCCGGGGTTCGGGTGACGAGTTCTATGTTGGGCCGAAGGGCCGGTTTTCAGTTTTTTATATGGGCCGTTGGCCAGTTTATTGTTTTATACGCTGTCTGTTGGGCTTTGTTGGGTTGGGTTGTCACAGTTCCGGCACGTGTTTACTGTGTACGGTAAATGCGGGTCGGGGCGCTTCATTATTATTACTAAGCTAAATCAACATTTGTAAATAAACAAAAAAAAGTGAATAAAATATCATTGTAGTGGTTCAAGCCCAGACCATTTGGCAGATTTGCAGGCGCTAACCACTGAACTGCACATTGATTTTTGATTTTGGGCTACCTTCTATACATAAATATAAAAGTTTAGGGCAGAGCTAAGGCCCCCCTTGCTCCCCCTAGATCTGCCCCTGCAAGTAGGAACTTAATAAAGATAAGTAGGTAAGGCCTTCCGACCCGCGCGAGTATACAATGACAACTTCCCATTGGAAAGGAGAAAACATTGCATTGGTAGAACAAACTAATGTGAGGCAGTGACTCGATAGAAAGAAGAAGGTCCTTAAAAGAAGCTTGAGCAAAGCGAGAGGAAAGGGAGGAGGCGATCCGTATCTTCCTGTCCAGAATCCCAATCACTTAATTTGAATCGAAACCACGTAATAAGTGGTAATTCGTTAAAAGCACGGATCAAACGAGAAAGATGAGATTGGGTTCAGTCCAAAAGATGCTTGCCTTTCAGAATTTCGGCGTGAGGTCTGTGTACAAAATCTGGGTCCAATAGATTTCTTCAAACATGAAAAATTTGACCGTTGGAGCTCTTTGTTATTCCACCTTCTAGCTTATCTTCTTGTAGCTTCCTTATGATAGTAAGACATAAAAATGGCTCTTTTTCTTCCTTTGTTGGTTGTTTAAGATTTTTGATTGGAGAAAAAAATACCCACTAAATTTGAAAATCCTTCTAGGATTATTTTAGAGACAAAGAACAAAATGCATGTTCTATTGGACAAAAAAAAAAGCAAATACATGTTGAAATTAATAATATTGACAACATAAAAAACACTATAATCCCAATTAACAAGTGTAAATAAGTATAACTTGAAATGTTATTCCTAATTTATAAGAAATAACATCAATTTACTAGGTAATTATATGGAGTTGAAAGATAACAAAATAGTTCTCATGGTAAATTTAGATATTATACTTTTTAAAATATAATTATCTTTTGATGCTTTTGAAAATTATATTATAATCTTTCATATAATATTTCTTCAAACATAGAAATTTGGAATACCTCAAATATACTAGTTATCAGAAAAATAATTTGTAGAAATCTTGCGATGAGAGTTGTTATGCTCATAAATAAATAAAATATTAACTACCATATGGTTTGATAAATTAAAATATCAGACTTAATATACAGTTAACTATCAAAGAAAAAATAAAAAGCAAAAAAATACATACATTATTTATATTTTTTTTTGTTAAGATATAGATTCTCGAACTAACCTTAAAAACATGCATGAACATTAGTTACAATTTAAATTATTTGGTTGTGACATCATTTTTTTAGGAACTTGGTTGTGACATCATTTTTTTTAGGAACTTGGTTGTGACATCATTAGGGTCAAACATTTAGTCTTATATTTGTCTAAGCCTAATTGTCACATTACAAATATATAAGATTAAAATTTAAAATATGTTAAATTAGTGCCTAAAATGCCCAAGATGTATTACTATAGGGGTAGACTCTTAAGAAAATAATATTTAGAAAAAATTAACATTAATTTATTATCGTGGACAATAAGTGATATTGAAAATTAAAATTGAGTATTTTGTAAATTTATGTATTGTGATAGAGAAAGCCAAACCAAAACAAAACTAAAAGAAAAAACAAAGACGTCCCAAAAATGATGAGCGTCAATTGAATCTAAAAAAACTTGACTCGATGGGAATTGAAACTTAAGAGAAAAACTAAATTGAAAAAAAAAAAAACAAAAGGAGAACATTATGAGGAGAGGAACAAAATATGATTTAACAAATTATTAGTTTCGTAGAGTGATTTATTTCAAATAGGTTAATTGGATTTTGGGTTTACAAAAGTAACAAGATAATCTTTATTTCAAAAAATCTAGTGTAGGAAAAATTAAATGATTAGATTTTTTAAGCTAAAACATAGTGGCTAATGTCACCTGCCTACGGTGACTATATTGTGTACGTCTTCCTACTTCTCTATCTTTCCAATATTTCTTGTAACTAATTATAATTTATTTTTCTAAAATTGTTCTTTAAAAAAAATATTATAATATTAATTCTTAGTATCTAATATTAATTCTTCTCTTTCTTTCGTTTATTTTGTTCAATAATAGTGGTTCAAATTGATTCCCACCCAAAGAAAGTGCGTAGTAAGTGTCACATCAGTTAATCATGGATTAAACGAGAAAAGGGAACAAATTAATCATAGGGAGATTATTCTTATCATTTTAATATAATAAAGCAACCAAAAATATATTTAACCCTTTCCAAATTACTTGAAAGCAAAGACCCACTAGTTCTTTGGACGACCTCAACATCCCCTTTTATTTTGTCAAACAAAGGTAGCATCATATATAACACTAGCTTTTTAAATTTTTTATCTACTTGTTTGAATACTATATTAATACACATTTCAAGAATTTTGGTACCTTTGATTTTGCACCCGTCTTTAATAACCAGGAATTCTTTTTTTTTTTTTTGCCAAGGAACTTTTCTAATACCTAAAATATGAATCAGACATTAAATTAGGGGTCGAAGTCAATCTGACCAAAAAAACATATAAGTGCGATTATAAATAAGAGTGGAAACAGAGAAGAGAAAATATGGTGGATGATAATTGATTAGAAAATAAAATGAAATTCTTCTTGTTATACTAGATATCAGATATCTTAGGCGAGTTTACATTTTCTCAATTTTGTATCCTTCCGAGTGCAAGGTGATGAATTTGTAGGCCCAAAAGTGCCTAAGAAAGGGGGTGAATTAGGTTTGAAAACTTTTCCGAGTCTAGGATGATTTGGTTTTTGTGAAACCAGATTTTGGGAGAGAGGGTGTGTGATTTGAAACGAGCATGAGAATGAGACAAGGAAGAAGAGCAAACACAAGAGATTTAGAGTGGTTCCCCCTCACCAGGTACTCCACTATCTAAAGGTTCATTCCTTTTGGATTTCAAACACTCACTATGTTTAGGCTTTTATGGGTTCAACTTTAACATTTATAAGCTTTTACAGAATCAGCTCTAACCTAAACTTTTTACAGGATCAGCTCTAACCTACTGTGAACACTCAAATTTAGCCATCTATTTATTTTATTGGATTATAATTTTGTTTTAGAGCCCAAGGTTAATTATTTTAATTTTTGGACTTTAATTAGGCTTAGGAACCCAATGAATAAATTCATGGACTTTCTATATAATTAGACCCAGGCTTAGCACGAATTTTCTGACTTATTTGTCTCTGATTTTCGTTGGATTGGAGGCCCATTTAAGTTAGTTGATTATTTTGCCAATTTTGTGGAGAAAAGAGGAATAGTTTGAATCCTTAGACTGAGGGTTAAGTAATTGAGAAAATCGGAAGTAATGTGGAGTTTTCCTCAAGAAAAAGGAGTTTTTCTGGTATGAGAATCCTTACTTTGCGTACAAGAATCGGATTGGAGTCAAAATAAGGAAAACCCGATCAAAATAGGAATAGGCATGCACTGTATCTACGGGCTTGGCGGTCATCCTTAGTTCTTGGCGGTCATCTCTTTGTGCTTGGCGGTCATGTCGAAAGGCTTGGCGGTCATCTCTTGGCTCCGGCGGTCATGTCTCCCAGTTTCAAAAATTTTCTAGTTTTTTGCCGCTTTCTCGATCCTAACTCTCAGCCATTGGTTTTAGGGGTTTAATCTCAACCTTAGGATCAAAAACACGACCCCTTAGGCCCTAAAAACTATAAATAGAACCATCTAAACACACTTTTGGGGTGGGTAATTCTCTCCATAAAGCGCCCTAGCTTGGGAAAACTCTTTCAATTATATTCTTCAATTCCTATTGCTTTTCTCTCTCAGATCTCACGTGGTACTGTTCTACTTGTGTTTTATTATTAGTCTTTACAGAGAAGAAGTCGAATTGAAGGGCTTAGGAGCAACCAATCACAATCTCGGAGTGAAGAACGTGAAGAACTCGCGCGGAAACTCCTGCAGCGTGCAGTCTCGGTAATTAATTTATATCTCGAGTTCTAGACCTCAGGTTGCTACAATATTGGTCTCTCTTGAAAGATAAGAGGAAGACATACAACTTTGATGTTGAGCTCAGAGGCTGAATCGATCGTTTGGCTTTCTTAAAATCAGTTACAAGTCGACTCTAGTTTCTGTCCAGAAACTCAAGGTAAGTGTTCTAAACTCTTTTCAATTCTAAATCACCTTGTTTGCTGTTGATTCGATGCTATGATGATACTGACATATTTTCTTGAGTGTTTGCTTTCAATCCAAGAACTACGTGAGCTTTGAACCCGGTTTTCGGGGTACATAGGATGTCTCTAGTAGTAGAGACGCAAGCCAAATTATGTTCTAACATCTTCTTTTCTCTTTTTCTTTTGATTCTTTGTTTATGCATGCTGATTTAATGCTTATATGTTCTGGTTTACACACATGCATGAGACACTTTTATCGCATAAATTGAATACTATTTCGCCCAAGCATGGGTGGGGTGCCTCATACCTTCCTATCTGTGAAGAATCCCCGAGTCCGGCGTCTTTGGTTAGCAAATCTGGTTGCTTTTGTGGGTATAAGGAGTTAACTTTGGTTTTTCCTGAGTTTTTCCATGCTAATAAAACTTGGGTGGCGACTCCATCGATCATAGGTGAGAAGGCCGAAGGGACATTCGATCCGGGGTTTTCAAACCTACACTCAAGCTTTTCATAGGCTCAGCTCTAACCTACACTCAAGCTTTTCATAGACTCAGCTCTAACCTATCCTCAAAACTAATCCTAACTTTGAGTACCAAGCAAAACTAATCCAAGTCTTGCTCATAATTACTCAACAAGATAACCTCAAAAGTGACTCACTCAAAAGGTATTTATAAAGGGTTTAGCACAGAAGATTCTCACAAGGTAAGCTCAATTTGAAATATAGAATCTTTCAAGGTTTGGTTCCAGCAAAAATCATATATTCAAAGCAGAGAGTCTTTCCAAATGGCTAGAACAAGTTTCAAAAGTGTTGTGAGTCCTCTTATATACTTTTGAATCTTAGGGGGAAGTCTTCCAACAGCTCCTTAACTCTCCAAGTTGACTTGAGTTCAGAATTACTCCAAGTTGGGACCACTTCTTTATGTCAACTCCTTGGTCACAAAGTATTACTATTTTTGGAAAGTTTAGACCACCATCTTTGAGAGATAACATCTCCTGGAACATCTCTCTTACTTTCTCTTTAATCTTGAACGTTAGAAATATATGTGAGGACCGCTTAGCAAGTTGTATCTCATTTTTCAAAATCGTCTAAGTATTTCTTACTTGGCATTTGTCGACATGTTCTATGCACTATTTTCAAAAACTCGATGTCAACGTATATGTCCTAGAACAAATTTTCAGAACTTTTCAAAACGACCTTTTAATGGATGCTCAATGAGAAAGATGATTTAGGCATTCTTTATTTAAACCAACAAGCCAACAAGAAGCCTAACTTCTGTCGCTATCCCTTGCGTAACTCCTTTGAGCTTATGATAGCCTATTCTTCTTTGTTTACCCGCATTTACCTGCCTTCAATGCTATCATTATCTTTCCTTTTATTACCATGCCCTCTTTCAAGATTCCTTAAGAAATTTTGTTTCCATCAAAGGACTTTTCCATGATAAGTGCAATTATACTTCATTTTCAATACATCTAATAAGATCAATGCATTAAAAATGTTTGCACTTTCACTTGTTTCAAGCATGTCTAACGCCATACAAAAATCGAAAAGAAGAAGAAAGAAGGAAAAACAAGGAAGTGGTCTCCACATATACCAACTCATTTAGCCGGATTCAATTGACGAGATAAATATCTAGTCACTACAAGCCTCATAAAAAGGACAAGTATTCATCTCTAAACATCATCCTACCATTTCACCAAAAACTCGCCACACATAATTCAAACCAAACGCCTCTTACCTTTAGCTTCCCATGCATCATCCACAATTCAAAACCAAACACTTCACACCCCATATTCATAGGTACGTGGGCAACCCAATAATGGGTCCGGTCTAATTGGTTCTTAGGTTGGTTCAATGGACAAGATTGGAATTTGTGCTTGCATCTCAAGTTAATTATGCCACGAGGATATTCAAATGCTAGATTTATTCGGACTCTTTAAAGTATTATCATCTCTCTCATAGGACACACATCTTGACAAGAATAGTACTAAGCCACCTTTGCAAATCAAGACAGTAACAAGGTGACAAGCATTGCTCCATCTTCAAACATCCTACGGTTATGATATGTTCAAGAAGCTTCTAAGAATCGGCATCGGCGCTTACCGGTTTTGTTCTCCATCCACTAGCTTTCCTGAGATCGCTCCTAAGTCAACTTGCTTCAAAAGGTTCTCGACTTCCTCTGGCATTCCACCAAGATTTATCATGTTTAAATGGCCCCCAGCTCCTTTTGATGTTGCTCCAAGCACACCTTGCTCAAACGACTCCCGGTTTCTCTCAACATTGTTCTAAGTGCAATTTGCTCAAATAAAAAAACTCTCGGTTATCCGGTCATAATTATTCGAATAGTCAAGTCTTCATCCACCTTGGATTTATGCTTAGAAGTTGTGCCCACCCATGGGATCCTTGTTGAATTTGAAACTTGAATTCATGATTGTCAAAGATTCTGTATTTCAATCTTGAGAAATTTTTCGAATAAAGACATTGTTTTCAATGGAATAAACTCGCCTCATTCTTTAGAATACATTTTAGCTTTTTCGTTTTTCAAAATTTCATGTCATTCATGCATCATTCTAGGGGCATCCCCATTTGCATTCATATGCATTATAAAGCTCCCAAACCACATGTCTTTCACTTGCATTCATATGCATCATAAATCTTGTAAACGTCATATTATTCGCTTGCATTCACTTGCATCCTAAAGCTCATCTCGTGTTATTAGTGGATCCTTCTAGGAGCATTCAAAATTCATCATGAAAGCTAAGGGCATTTCCTTCCTTTATACATCCGTCACGCATCCACGTTCATCATAGAAACCAGAATCTATTTTCCTCATGCATTCACATGCATCATCCTAGGGGCACTCCTTTTGCTTTCGCATGCATCCTACAAACTATTGTCAATCCCCTTTCGTAATCATATGCATCACGAGTCCATTCCCTTTTGCACCTACATGCACTATTCTAAGAATCATTATCTTTTGTATTGTCATGATTCATTCCCTTTTGCATCTACATGCACTATTCTAAGGATCATCATCTTTTGCATTTTCATGCCCTTATCCAAAGTCTATTACCATTTGCACCCGCATGCGTCACATTAGCACGCCATTGTGAACATTGCATCTTCACCTCGTCATAAACATTGCCAACAATCATATCAAGTAGAAGATAAGGTCATCCCCATGCATTGAAATCAAGTTGCACATCACTTTAGAAGCATCTTCATGCACTCATCTAGAGATAGGACATGGATTCCTTAAGCAATGTTGTTTCAAATTGCAAAAAATATGTCACAAACGAACAAAAAGTTTCAAAATCATAGTCCATCGTCATAAATGTTTTCCAAAGCATGAGTTTCAACATATATGGGCCATGCCCCTAGATTTTTTCGCAAAGACTATACGATTGGGCATCACCCTTGATAATTTGCCACTTCAATAATTGGGCATAGGTGCCCCATAATTTGTCTCATAATTATATGCATGGGTCTGATACCCATTGATTTGCCTCAATGTTTCAGTCACTCTTTAAAGCACAAATTTTGTCTCTTAAATGGTCACAACTCTATAGTCTCAACACCCACATTAGGGGCATCCAATGACTCAATCATATTCAAAACAAACATTCAAAATTTCATGTCCCAATCTAGGTCTCAATGTCTCAAATCTTAATTAGTCTCAAAATATTCCCCAAGTGGATCGCCACGGGTTTTGTCCCATTAGTCTCAAAATCTTCTAATAGTCTTGAGTTGTCTCATCTTAGTCTCATTGGATGCCATAGCCAGTACCCCGGTATACTCACTGAGTCTCACCTAGTCTCAACTTTGTCCCAATTTGTTTTAATTTTTGTCTCATTTTGTCTCAACCTTTTTTATCTCACTTTGTCTCAATTTAGTCTCAACCTTTTTTATCTCACTTTGTCTCAATTTAGTCTCAACCATTTTTACCTCACTTTGTCTCAATTTAGTCTCAACCTTTTTTTTTTTATCTCACTTTGTCTCAATTTAGTCTCAACCTTTTTTATCTCACTTTGTCTCAATTTAGTCTCGACCTTTTTTTTTTTATCTCACTTTGTCTCAATTTAGTCTCAACCTTTTTTTTTTAATCTCACTTTGTCTCAATTAGCCTCAACTTTGTCTCAATTAATCTCAATTTTGTCTCGATTAGTCTCAACCTTGTCTCAATTTGTCTCAACTTTGTCCCAGTTGACCTCAATTTTGTCTCAATCTAGCCTCAACTTTGTCTCAACTAGTCCCAACTTTGCCTCAACCTAGCCTCAACTTTGTCTCAACTAGTCTTAATTAGTCTCAATTTGTCTCAAACACATCATCTATCCCCAATGGAAATGCTTCAAGGAAGCATTGTCAAGCATCATGGTATTGGATTAAGAGCTCACCCACGATTATTCTTCTTTCAATTTGAGTGTTCTTCTTGCGTTGTTTCGTGCCTAAATTCTTAGACCCTCACCAACGAGGGGCATCTACGAACACTCAAATTTAGCCATCTATTTATTTTATTGGATTATAATTGTGTTTTAGAGCTCAAGGTTAATTATTTTAATTTTTGGACTTTAATTTGGCTTAGGAACCCAATGAATAAATTCATGGACTATCCATATAATTAGGCCCGGGCTTAGCAAGAATTTTCTCACTTATTTGTCTCTGATTTTCGCTGGATTAGAGACCCATTTAAGTTAGTTGATTATTTTGCCTATTTTGTGGAGAAAAGAGGAATAATTTGAATCCTTAGAGTGAGGGTTAAGTAATTGAGATAATATGGAAGTAATGTGGAGTTTTCCTCAAGAAAAGGGAGTTTTTCTGGTCTGAGAATCCTTACTTTGCGTACAAGAATCGGATTGGAGTCAAAATAAGGAAAACCCGGTCAGAATAGGAATAGGCGTGCACTGTAGCTACGGGCTTGGCGGTCATCCTTAGTGCTTGGCGGTCATCTTTTTGTGCTTGGCGGGCATGTCGAAAGGCTTGGAGGTCATCTCTTGGCTCCGGCGGTCATGTCTACCAGTTTCGAAAATTTTCTAGTTTTTTGCCGCTTTTTCGATCTTAACTCTCAACCATTGGATTTACGAGTTTAATCTCAACCTTAGGATCAAAACCACAACCCTTTAGGCCCTGAACACTATAAATAGAACCATCTAAACACACTTTTGGGGTAGGTAATTCTCTCCATAAAGCGCCCTAGCTTGGGAAAACTCTTTCAATTATAATCTTCAATTCCTATTGCTTTTCTCTCTCAGATCTCACGTGGTACTGTTCTAGTTGTGTTTTCTTATTAGTCTTTACAGAGAAGAAGTCAAATTCAAGGGCTTAGGAGTAACCAATCGCAATCTCAGAGTCAAGAACGTGAAGAACTCGGGCGAAAACTCCTGCAGCGTGCAGTCTCGGTAATGAATTCATAGCTCGAGTTCTAGACCTTGGATTGCTGAAATCTTGGTCTCTCTAGAATTTTAAGAGGAAGACTTACAACTTTGCTGTTGAGCTTAGAGGCTGAATCGATCGTTTGGCTCGCTTAAAATTAGCTACAAGTCGACTCTAGTTTCTGTCCAGAAACTCAAGGTAAGTGTTCTAAACTCTTTTCGATTCTAAATCACCTTGTTTGCTATTGATTCGATGCTATGATGATACTGACATGTTTGCTTGAGTGTTTTCTTTCAATCCAAGAACTACGTGAGCTTTGAACCCGGTTGCCAGGGTACACAGGATGTCTCTAGTGGTGGAGACGCAAGCCAAATTATGTTCTAACCTTATCTTTTCTCTTTTTTCTTTTGATTCTTTGTTTATGCTTGCTGATTTAATGCTTATATGTTCTGGTTTACATACATGCACGAGACACTTTTATCGCCTAAATTGAATACTATTTTGCCCAAGTATGGATGGGGTGCCTCATACCTTCCTATCCATGACGAACCCCCGAGTCCGGCGTCTTTGTTTAGAAAATCTGGTTGCTTTTGTGGGTATAAGGAGTTATCTTTGGTTTTTCTTGAGTTTTTCCATGCTAGTATAACTTGGATGGCGACTCCATCGATCATAGGTGAGAAGGCCGAAGGGACATTTGGTCCGGGTTCTCGCACCTACACTTAAGCTTTTCACAGGCTCAGCTCTAACCTACACTCAAGTTTTTCATAGGCTCAGCTCTAACCTACCCTCAAAACTAATCCTAGATTTGAGTACCAAGCAAAACTAATCCAAGTCTTGCTCATAATTACCTCAACAAGATAACCTCAAGAGTGACTCACTCAAGAGGTATTTACAAAGGGTTTAGCACAGAAGATTCTCACAGGGTAAGCTCAATGGATTCTCACAAGGTATGCTTAATTTGAAATATAGAATCTTTTAGAGGTTCGGTTCCAGGAAAAATCATATCTTCTAAGCATAGAACCTTTCCTAATGGCTGGAACAAGTTTCAAAAGTGTTGTGAGTCCTCTTATATACTTCTGAATCTTAGGGGGAAGTCTTCCAACGGCTCCTTGACTCTCCAAGTTGACTTGAGTTCACAATTACTCCAAGTTGGGACTACTTCTTTATGTCAATTCCTTGGTCACATTATTTCTGGAAAGTTTGGACCACCATCTTTGAGAGATAACATCTTCTGGAACATCACTCTTACTTGCTCTTTAATCTTGAAAGTTAGAAATATGTGTGAGGACCACTTAGCAAGTTGCATCTCCTTGGTTGCAAAGTGTTTCTATTTTCGGCAAGTTTGGACCACCAAGGGGACCATCTCCATGGTAGATGAGAGAGAATGTTTTCTGTATATTTTTGAACATTTTCTCTTACTTGTTCACCAATTCGGGACATTGGAATTAGGATTTAAATGCCTGGAGGACCACACGCAAGTTGCTGAAAAGTTTGATAGTGACAGCTCGCATATATGATTGCAACAAAAACCATCTGGCGTGTTTCTGAGATATGGTTTATCAGAAACCATAATTCCTCTTGCAAACTTAATCAACACAAGACATATACAAAGCGTTCTTTTCGAGCTGTTTGTTAATCATCAAAATTAATTCCAAACCATCACTAAACATGGTTAGTTTCACTAATTAAGCTTAAGAGGTGATTAGTCCATGTTTAGGCCAACAATCTCTCCATTTTTTATAATGATAAACTCGTGTTGATTTATGCAAAATAAGGGTCAAACAAAGTTCATAAACAGTTTATAAGATCCCCTTATATAATTTTTTTTTTGTAATTCGACAAGGACATTTCAAATTCACATATAGTCACATTTGGCTTATATAATGGCTAACTAATTTTCCTTGTGAATTTCGTTTTAGCTTTCAAGCCAAAAACTCCCCCTGTGTTTTTCAATTCTTGCATGAGAGATTAGTTGAATGTATATATCACACAAAGTAGCGCAGCATTCATACTTTATAAATTTGGTTTTTAATTAGAAACCAAATCGCAGTCGTAAATGTGGCTTTGATAAGAACCAGATTTCATATTTCCATACTTCCTGCATCAGATTGATCAGATTTCACATTTCTCTATAATTCATGCACAATCAATCAATTCAAAAACATATGGTTTTTGACAGACACCATATCCACACTTGTTCCTACTTATAATCAACATAACAATTTCTCTTCCTTTTGGCATCAGCATAAAAGGGAATAAAATATTATAGGAACAAACCAAAGATCATGCAGATTAAGCATTCAAAAGAGTAGAATAATCATCCATAAGTTAAACACACTCTCCAAAAGGTAGAAAATATTCAAAAGAGAGTATATATTTGAGCATAGAACATAACAATATCCTGCATACTCAAAAATCAACAATATTTCTCCCCTTTTTGTCAACAAAACATAGCATAAGTGTGGTTCATGGTTTCAACAAGAACCAAACCACATTTTGTGCATAAGATCAACGTCCATATTTTCTCCCCCTTTTGGCATTAACAAACACGGGATATTAATCGAAATAGCACAACATGTAAGAACATGATATCCATCATTTATGATGAATTAAATTTTCAAAAGAGTAGCACAAATATTCAGAATATAAGCATAGATATCCAAAAGATGAAAACCATAATAAAAACCAGATAGTAGAACTATATATGAAACCATAATTTAACATAGATGTAATGCATGAACCTAGGAGCATCAGATCTTGAAAAGGTTTCACTTTTCATTAGAAGCAATTGAAGGCATAGCTTAGAGAATCTGATCAAGCTTTTTCATAGCATTATCTTTAAATATCTTCAAATTTTTGCACAAAGCTTGAACATCTTTCTCCACAAAGCAAAATCGAGTGGTGCTATCATCATTCTTAGCATCTTTTTCGCTGACTGCCATCTCGTTCTCATATTCTTCCTCAATATTCAGTTTCATTCCTATTTTGGACAAAGTTGTCATGTTAATATGCATAGTTGCGGATGAGAAGATTAGATTTGGTTAGTACCAAACCAAACCTCTTTACAAGAATAGAATACCATGACTTTGCTCCTTATAAGTGGCCATATGGTGGAGGATCAGATTAGTATAGCACACAGAACTCTTCTTCAACATGCTGGTAAGAATCCACTGGTTTTATCTCTTGATAGTTTTCTGATACCATGGTCATAGAAAAACCATCCTGGTCAGCATGTATATGGGGGCACTGATTATTGGATTTGAGTTCTTGTACGTCTCCTACTTTCTTATGCTCAAATAGTATTTTCCTTAATTCAGCATCACTAGATGCTCCATTATTAGTTGGATTTCCGAAAGACGCATAAAAAAATGCTTAATAGTACCCTTCGTTTAGTATCTTCCTCTTGATAGCTCACTAACCTCTTCATCTTCATCTTCGGTTCTCACTTGTTTCTTCGATTTCTCAACTACTCTTGCCTCTTTTTCCTTCTCAGCAGAATCTCCAGTAGAGTCAACAACATTAGTCTAAATGGCTTTCTGCATGACACTCTTCTTCCTCACAGATTTAAACTGTGAATGGGTACTAGGCTTCCCCAAAACAAGTTGTGTGGTTTTTGCACGAACCACAATCGTTCTCTTCTTAGCGTTCTCTGGCTTTTTGACAGAAGCATACATCTTCTATTCTCCGTATTTCTTTTCTTCAAAAGCCTTCCCATTATCAAACTCAGATTCTCCATTATGCTCAGCTTTTTCACTCTCATCACCAGTTGGCTTTTCAACAACCACATCATCAACAGGTGGTGGTTGTTCGGCTGTTTTTGCTACTTCTTCAGCAATCATCAACACATTAGTTATAATTATCCCATCAACCTCAACATCTTTAGAACCTTCTTCCTGAGCTTCTTCTTTGGGACCTGCTTCTTCTTGGGCTGATCTTATGCAAACTGTTTCTGCATGGTTTCTCCAGGAACTATAATAGCTTCCACCTCTACTGCTTTAGCCATGTATCTGGTTTCTTCAGCAACCAGATCTTTCAACTTCTGCGTTTCAAAGGCAACTTTTTCCAACTCAGCCAACATATCCTTCTCCTTTTCAACAATATCCTTCTCTTGACCCTCAGATGGTATAGTTCCATCCGCCAACAATTCAGAAGATAAACCACCAAGTTCCTTCTTCTTTTTCAATAATCATTAACCATTTTGTCATTGCTAGATGGTTTTTCCGAAGACTAGATCTCCTTTCCTGATGACTGCTGGATTTGTATAGATGATTTCTCCTGAAACCAGATTTTCTCGCTTTTGCCTTTTTGCCTTTTTGACGATATAAATTCCTCTTGAACATGTGCTCATTTTCTAGTATGCTTAGTGTTTGTTTGTGAGTGTTATGGTTGCACTATACTAATGTATGATTATGTATGAACAAAAAAAAAAATGAAAGCATGGTTTATGCAGCAACCAAATAAGCACAGAAAAATAAGGCAAAGGAAGATTCGAACTTCAAGCCTGATTTTGATGAAATGATCCTCCTTGAGTGGCTTTGATAAAGATGTCAGCAAGTTGATTCTCTGTCTTTACAAACTCTATTGCCACATCTTTCTTCAACATATGATCTCGGATGAAATGATGTCTTACTTCAATATGCTTTGTCCGAGAGTATTGCACAAGATTTTTGGTCAAGTTAATTACACTGGAACTATCACAATAAATAAGCACATAGTTAAATGTTAGTCTATAATCAGATAAGGTTTGCTTCATCCATAGGACATGAGCACAATATGCTCCAGCCGCACAATATTCAACTTCTGTGGTAGACGTAGCAACCGAATTTTGCTTCTTACTTGACCAAGACATAAGGGATTGTCCAAGCAATTGACAAGTTCCACTTGTACTTTTCCTGTCTAAGGTACATCCTACAAAGTCAGCATCTGAATAGCTTGTCAAAGTAAAAGCATCAACTTTGGGATACCATAATCCTAATGAAGGTGTACCTCTCAAATACTTAAAGATGCATTTTATGGCTCTTGAATGTGATTCTTTAGGACAAGATTGAAATCGAGCACATAAAAACACACTAAACATGATGTCAGGTCTAGTAGCCGTAAGATATAAAAGACTACCTATCATGGCTCTGTACATCTTGATATCAACATCCTTACTTTTCATTTTTGTCAAGTTTGGTCAATGTACACATGGGTGTTGGACTTGATTTGGTTGCATCCATACCAAATCTCTTTAGTAACCCTCGAATGTACTTAGCTTGATTTATGAAGATGCCACCTTCAAATTGTTTCACTTGAAATCCCAAAAAGTATGTGAGCACTGTTAGTGTAATATGCCCAAAAGCCAATCAATGGATGTTTATTTGTAATCATGTATACACATTAAGGTTATTCCAATAAATATCGTTTATGAGATAAACACTTGCACATATTTATAACCCTAAAATATTTATATATTCTTAAATGTCCCTAGTCGGTTATTATTATGGATGGGCTGTAATAATAAATTAAGACTAGCGTATGTTGAGAAATATATGAGATATAAATTCTACATACGGGTACAAGTTAGAGAACTTGTGGACTGGACCGACCCACATAAGAACGCTACATGGAATGTTATATGATTGTCATTAGCGGTTCTTATATGTACTATCCTTAGACCTGAGATCATCAAGGTTCCCAAGCGTATACTTTGATATTATTCCTAGTCATCCGTAACTGGGTGGTCTTAAGGGTAATCATTGGGTATATGATAAATGTGTAGTGGGTTTTGATTGATAAAGATGGGATTCGTCCGACCCATATAACGGGTATATTATCAGATGGGCCTCTTGATAGAGTTGAACTGTAAATGCGTGGCCATGCTCGGATTATATGATATGGTGATATCATTAGGATCCATTTTACACAGTTAACTCGGGGATCAAGAAACTAAGATTAAACATATACGAGAATGACGTTTTCTAAGTCTCAGTTTAATCTTGATAATGGGAGGAAAGGACGATGACATGTTTACGAGGCATATTGAATCAGTACTGATCTTGTCGTTCGGGTAGCAATGATGTGTTGCTAGACGCCGCTCTTTGCTTATAATTGTAAAATGAGATTTTACAATTATTGCCGGACGTTACAAGTGCCTATAGGGTCACACACTTAGAATCGTTGATTCGAGCAGGTGGTTGAACCGTGGTTGACCATGGTTCGACCAGGAGTGGTTGGACCATGGTTGGACTGTGGTTGGACCAGGGTCGTTTTGGGCTGGTTTGGTTCAGTGATTGTCAGAATTATTGAACCAAAATAAGTGCTGTGATGTGTTGGTTAGTGCATTAGTGGTAGACAAGATAATGGCCATCATAATCATCCTTTTGGTGGACCATTATGTTTGCCATTATGTTGGCCATTTGTCTAATTAACTATGTACTAATTGGGTGTGTTTTGGTGATCTGATCACTCTCTCCCTCTCTTACTCTTGCACTCTGAATTCTAAGTTTTTCAGAGCAAGAACACACACAAACACTCACCCATTCTTTGAGAAAGAAAGTAACACCACATAGCTCCCGGAAATTCGTAGCTAGCACCACGGTTCGGGAGAGCTCGAGTTGGAGATCGTGAGACGGTTTCCGGCTAGTTATCGACGGTTCGTGTGGATACCGTAGAGGAGCAGGATATCCTTCCGACTCTTGCTGATTCGGTTCTTCAGTTAGGTGAAAGATCCTAACCGTTTCAGGTATGTTTGTTTTTGTTGTTCGGTTTAGTTGCTTCACATGGATCCTTCATGTGTTTCCGGGTTTTCGCTGTGCTTTTGTTGCATTTAGATTGTCTATTTTGCATGACCGGAAACTTACAGTGGTAGCGGAGCCTCTTGTGAAGCTCTAAACTAAATTTAGTTGTGCATATGTGTGATATGTTCATCTTAATGTGTGTGATATGATGAATTCATTTTGGTATATGTGATATGCTGAATTCATTTTTGTATATGCAATATATGTTGAGGTTGGTTGTGTCAAAAGGGTTTTGACAACAAGCACTTGATTGGTATGTGATATCAATCAAGAGGTTCTTGGCAGTAAGTCGAAGAGGTTCGACAAAAGGAAAATCGATTGTCGGTTTTCGTAAGGAACGATGGTCGTTCTAGTGCATCGAGGCCAGAACATCGATGTTCAATGGTTGAACATCGATGTTCACATGAGTTTTGGCCTTGGCAGAAGTCTGAAACATCGATGTTCAGTAGGGAACATCGATGTTCAGGACAGAAACATCGATGTTTAGGGCCTATACATCTGATAGCCTCCTGCAAGTATACAGGGTGTTGTAGTACCAAGGTCGTCTCATAGGGATCTTTGCTAAGTACTATTAACAATGTGATATATGATTATCTAGAAAATAAAGCCTCAAAGAGGAGTCAATTGAATGGTGTAATAAAGTTGGAAAAGAAAACAACAAGAATAATAAATGAGATGACAATGATGAGAAAACACCTAGGAGTTCGGGGAATCCCTTGCCACAATTTCCACGCAATTAAGTGCAACACAATCAAGCCGTGTTCTGTCACTACATGACCTGCCTGTGTAGATCTGATATTAAATCCTAAAAATACTCTTCTTTGAAAGAACCGGTAAACTCAACTAGATCAATAGCCTACTTCCATAAGCCGTAAAACCCCTTCCTAACTTATCTCCACTATCCATTCTGCCAGTGTTGAAATAAATTAAGAGCTTTAAGTTCTTACCTTTAAGTCTCCAATAGAAAGCACGCCCCTCCCGAGGTCGGTTCCTAAAGCCCGGTCTAAGGTTTTCTATAGGAAACTGACGCTGTCACTTAACAATCTCCTATTATGGATTTAAGCTAATTGTTGATCAGGCAACTAACTTAATTAAGTATCAAAGACCAGATCAAAGAAGAATTAAATTTAGGAAATAATATTTAATTAAGTTTTCATGGAATTAATGACAAGATCATCCCCTAATCCTAGATTAATAAAATTAGCTAGATATAGATGATTTAGAAACAATTGCTAGAGAAGCCATCATTTATACTCAAGGAAAGTAAAATAAAAATAAATTAATTAATAACTCAAACCTTGATTCAACGATGGAACCTTGTCTCAGGAATTGTTCCCAACTTCAATCTACAACTTGAAATAATAAGCTAGTTGATACAAGGAAAGAATTAATAATACAAAGTGAAATTCCTAGTCTAAAGTGCTATGCTACTGCCGAAAATAGGAAGTGATTGGTGCCCCTAGCTTTGTCTTCTTGCGAGTATTTATAGTAGTGGGAGGGGGACATGCGTGGCCAAGCTTGCATGTCAGCCAAAATAAATGCTAGGCTAGGCACACATCAAGGGATTTGAGCAGATTTATTTTCTTCAATTTTGAATGAGGAAGGGCCACGTTGTCAAGCTTTTAAAATTCAACCAAGATACGCAGCTGAAAGTGATGATTCGTCTTGCAACCAATCCAAGATTTGGCTTTGTTCCAAATTTAAAATTCCAAACCAAAGATGCAGGAGATTTTGAAGATAACCAAACGGTTTATTGACCTGGCCAATAACCAAATGCATCCTTCATACTTCACTTCTTCCAAACAAGTCCATATCTCACTAGCTTTACTTCAAAATGACCAAGAATTCATATTTTCCTGCAAAAAGGTCCTCGAAAACTAGGATGAGAATTTATTAAAGATTTAAATAAAATAAATGCAAGAATAAAATAAATAAAGACTAAAACAAAGATAAAAAATCACAAAATAAAACCCCAAATGATGTGTAAAATGTTCACACATCAATATCGATGTTTAAAAGTACTGCCATGAAACTTGAATTGGCAGAGGTCTCCAACATCGATGTTTAAGTTTGAACATCGATGTTTAAGTTTGAACATCGATGTTCATGAGTCCTACGTCGATGTTTAAGGGTTAGACATCGATGTTTTATACTACTGCCTAATTCTTGGACTTTCAGAACCTTCCAACATCGATGTTGAGGTCTAGACATCGATGTTTTTGTGTCCCAAGGCCAATGGATATCGATGTTCAGAAATGGACATCGATGTCCTTGTGCATTACCAAGGTGTTGGGGAGAATCAGATTCTCAAAGACATTGATGTTCACTTATGGGCATCGATGTTTACATGTGTCTTTGTTTACCAAATTTACATAACATCAATACATGATTTGTTGATTATATACATGTGATGTATGAACATATGTTGATGTAAATATTAAGTTCTTAGTTGCCTTCCTTGATAAGCACTCATCATTGCTTAGATCAACACTTGGTAGGTTTTGCCAAAGCAAGGTGCCAATGTTTATCCTAGCAAGGTGCGACTGGATAATTGCAATATCTGAACTGCTTATTGTGGGTTTGGACTTAACTAGGTCATCTTAATAGGATTAAGGACTTAGAGACAAGGAGTTGAGCAATGTCTATAAGATAGACAAGAACAAGTGTTGTTCACTCAACTATCCAAGAGTTACATGAGATGTGATTGACAAGAGTTGTCTACCTAAATAGCTATGACATAAGTGATCAGCCAAAGCTGACTTATCTTGTAGTGAAATATGGATCTTGGCCTACTCATGATTATTTTGATTCATAGTAGGAGCTTCATTTAATAGAATTCCTTGTTAAATGATTTTGTATGCATGACTCTTATTTGTGTGAGTTGATCTTTGTAGTAGAATTTCCATGGCACAAAACACTAGCACAATGTCACTGCGATCTGTCATTGAGAAGGAAAAGTTGAATGGGAATAACTTCCTAAAATGGTATCGCAACTTGAGGATAGTCTTCAAACAAGAAAAGAAGTCGTGTGTCCTCGAAGGGCCTGTTCCGGATGAACCGGCGCCTAGTGCTACAAGGGCAGAAAGGGATGCTTACAAGAAGCACCTTGATGATGCATTAAATGCAGCATGCCGTATGCTTGTTAACATGGGCTCTGAGCTTCAGAAGCAACATGAGAACTTGGGTGCATTCGATATGATCGAACATCCGAAAATGCTTTCTAAAGAGCAAGCTAGCATGAGAGGTATGAGACCTCTACGGCATTGTTCCAATGCAAGATGGTTGAGTCATCACCCGTGAGACCTCATGTGCTCAAAATGATTGGATACATTGAGAGCCTTGAGGGTCTTGGTTTTCCTTTGCAGAAGGAGTTGGCTGTTGATCTAGTCCTGCAATCGTTGCCGGATAGTTACAGCCAATTTGTCATGAACTTCAATATGAATCATCTTGACAAATCATTGTCTGAGTTGCTTAACATGTTGGGAACAGCTGAGCAACAAATGAGGGCAAACAAATCCAACATTATGATGGTTGGAAAAGGCAAAGGAAAGGGTAAAGCAAAGTTTAACAAGAAGAAGAAATGTGCCAAAAGGTTTGGTGCATGTGCATCTTCTTGTGATCATGTGCTGAAACCCAAGGGTGGTATTGCAAAGGAAGGACATTGTTTCCATTGCAATAAACCGGGCCATTGGAAGCGCAACTGCCCTATTTACCTTGAAGAGGTGAAGAAAAGGAAGGGAAGTGAGACTTCCACTTTAGGTATTTTCGTTATAGAAGCTAATATCTCTATCTCTGCATCATGGGTATTAGATACCGGATGTGGTTCTCACATTTGTGTAAATGTGCAGGAACTAAGAAAGAGTAGGAGATTGGCAAAGGGTGAGATAGACCTACGCATCAGAAATGGAGCAAGGGTTGCTGCATTAGCCATAGGGACTTATTATCTATCTTTACCGAGTGGTTTGGTTTTGGAACTTGATGATTACTACTATGTACCTACTATAAGCAGGAATTTGATTTCTGTTTCTTGTCTGGACAAGAAAGGCTTTTCATTCGTAATAAAGAACAAATGTTGTTCTATTTATTTCAATGATATTTATTATGGTGGTGCATATTTGAGCAATGGTTTGTATGTTCTAAACCTAGAAACTCCAATTTATAACGTTAAATGTAATGAGGTTAGAATGAACGATTCTAATGAAACCTACCTTTGGCATTGTCATTTGGGCCATATAAACGAGACTCGTATTTCTGAACTCTATAAAGATGGAATTCTAGACTCATTTGATTTTGAATCATATGAGACATGTGAGTCATGTTTATTAGGCAAAATGACAAAGGCTCCTTTTGCCGGTAAAGGTGAGAGAGCTTCGGACTTGTTAGGTCTAATACATTCTGATGTATGCGGACCTATGTCTACACAGGCTAGAGGTGGTTTTCAATGCTTCATTACATTTACTGATGATTACAGTAGATATGGCTATGTGTATCTTATGAGACACAAGTCAGAATCCTTTGAAAAGTTCAAAGAGTTCAAGAATGAAGTACAGAATGAACTCAGTAAAAGTATTAAAATGCTTCGATCTGATCGAGGAGGTGAATACTTAAGCCGAAAATTTCTTGATCATCTAAAGCAATGTGGTATAGTATCACAGCTTACTCCACCAGGTACGCCTCAATGGAATGGTGTATCCGAAAGGAGGAATAGAACCTTGTTAGACATGGTTCGCTCGATGATGAGTCAAGCTGACCTTCCTTCTTCATTTTGGGGACATGCATTATTGAGTGCTGCATTTACACTTAACCGTGTTCCATCTAAATCGGTTGAAAAGACACCATATGAGATATGGAATGGGAGGCATCCCAATTTGTCTTTTATGAGAATTTGGGGTTGTGAGGCTTACGTGAGACGTGAAGCATCAGATAAACTCGGCCCTAAATCCGACAAGTGCCTCTTTGTAGGATACCCTAAGGAAACTATAGGGTATTATTTCTACAATCCCACCGAGCACAAAGTGTTTGTTGCTCGGATTGCTATTTTTCTAGAAAGAGAATTTATTTCTAGAAGAATCAGTGGGAGGAAAATAGAACTCGAAGAAGTTCGAGACATTGAGGCTGAAATGGAACAAGGACAGGAGCCACAAGATGTTGTGGATGAGAATCCTGTGCCTGTAACACATGGACCGCGTAGATCGGGTAAGACTCGGTACGAGCCTGAGAGATATGGATTTCTCATGACTCATACTGAGGACGTGATGCTCATAGAAGAGAATGAGCCCACTTCCTGTCAGCAAGCCATCACGGGTCTGGACTCTAAGAAGTGGCTGGAAGCCATGAATTCGGAAATGGAATCCATGTATCAAAACAAGGTATGGACCTTGGTTGATCCACCTGAAGGGGTAAAACCCATAGGGTGCAAATGGGTCTTTAAGAAAAAGATTGACATGGATGGTAATGTGATTACCTATAAAGGGCGATTGGTTGCGAAAGGTTTCAAACAAGTTCATGGTATAGACTATGATGAAACTTTCTCACCAGTTGCCATGGTTAAATCCATCCGGATTCTGTTGGCTATAGCCGCATACCATGATTATGAGATATGGCAAATGGATGTCAAAACCGCTTTCCTAAATGGAAATCTTTTAGAGGATGTGTACATGACATAACCTGAAGGTTTTGTCGATCCAAAGAATGCCAATATGGTATGCAAGTTGCAGAGATCTATTTATGGATTGAAGCAAGGTTCTAGGAGTTGGAATCTTCATTTTAATGAAGTGATCAAAGAGTTTGGTTTCAATAAGAACGAAGATGAACCATGTGTTTACAAGAAGGTTAGTGGGAGCATTATTGTTTTCTTGTTGTTGTATGTTGACGACATCCTGCTCATTGGGAATGACATTTCGACACTACAGTCTGTAAAGGCTTGGTTAGGGAAGAATTTCTCAATGAAGGACTTAGGAGAAGAAGCCTATGTGTTAGGCATAAAGATCTATAGAGATAGATCCAAAAGGCTTCTCGGGTTAAGTCTGAGTACGTATATTGACAAGGTGCTAAAGAGGTTTAGCATGCAAGATTCTAAGAAAGGATTCTTGCCCATGTCACATGGCGTATCTCTATCTAAGAATAAATGTCCTAGTACATCGAAGGAGAGAGAGCGGATGAGTAAGATCCCTTATGCTTTGGCAATAGGATCTATCATGTATGCCATGTTATGTACTCGACTGGAAGTCGCATATGCTTTGAGTGCCACAAGCAGATATCAATCTGATCCCGGTGAGAGTCACTGGACAACCGTTAAGAACATCCTTAAGTACTTGAGAAGGACTAAGGATGCATTCCTTGTGTATGGAAGCGTTGATGAGCTTGTTGTAAAGGGTTACACGGATTCTAGCTTCCAAACAGACAGGGATGATTTTAGATCGCAGTCAGGTTATGTGTTTTGTCTTGGAGGTGTGCTGTATGCTGGAAGAGTTCTAAGTAAGAGACAGTTGCAGATTCTACAACCGAGGCTGAGTACATTGCTGCCTCAGATGCGGCGAAAGAGGCTGTTTGGATTAAGAAGTTCGTAACTGAACTTGGGGTGGTTCCTAGTATTGAGAGTCCGATTGAGCTCTATTGTGACAACAATGGGACAATCGCACAGGCTCAAGAACCTAGATACCACCAGAGATCCAAACATATACTCCGACGCTATCATCTTAAAAGAGAGATCATAGATAGAGGCGACGTCAGACTGTGCAGAGTTCCTTCTGAGAAAAATGTAGCAGATTCTTTGACTAAGCCGCTCACACAGCAGAAGCATGATGGTCATTGCGCATCCATTGGTATTAGATACATGCCTGATTGGCTTTAGTGCAAGTGGAAGATTGTTATTGTAATACGCCCAAAAGCCAATCAATGGATGTTTATTTGTAATCATGTATACACATTAAGGTTATTCCAATAAATATCGTTTATGAGATAAACGCTTGCACATATTTATAACGGGTTGTAATAATAAATTAAGACTAGCGTATGTTGAGAATTATATGAGATATGAATTCTACATACGGGTACAAGTTAGAGAACTTGTGGACTGGACCGACCCACATAAGAACGCTACATGGAACGTTATATAATTGTCATTAGCGGTTCTTATATGTATTGTCCTTAGACCTGAGATCATCAAGGTTCCCAGCATATGAGTCGTATACTTTGATATTATTCCTAGTCATCTGTAACTGGGTGGTCTTAAGGGTAATCATTGGGTATATGATAAATGTGTCGTGGGTTTTGATTGATCAAGATGGGATTCGTCCGACCCATATAACGGGTATATTATCAGATGGGCCTCTTGATAGAGTTGAACTGTAAATGCATGGCCATGCTCGGACTATATGATATGGTGATATCAATAGGATCCGTTTTACACAGTTAACTCGGGGATCAAGAAACTAAGATTAAACATATACGAGATTGACGTTTTTCATGTCTCGATTTAATTTTGATAATGGGACGAAAGGACGAAGACATGTTTACGAGGCATATTGAATCAGTACTGATCTTGTCGTTCGGGTAGCAATGATGTGTTGCTAGACGCGGCTTTTTGCTTATAATTGTAAAATGAGATTTTACAATTATTTTCGGACGTTACAAGTGCCTACAGGGTCACACACTTAGAATCGTTGATTCGAGCAGGTGGTTGAACCGTGATTGGACCATGGTTTGACCAGGAGTGGTTGGACCATGGTTGGACCGTGGTTGGACCAGGGTCGTTTTGGGCTGGTTTGGTTCAGTGATTGTCAGAATTATTGAACCAAAATAAGTGTTGTGATGTGTTGGTTAGTGCATTAGTGGTAGACAAGATAATGGCCATCATAACCACCCTTTTGGTGGACCATTATGTTTGCCGTTATGTTGGCCATTTTGTCTAATTAACTATGTACTAATTGGGTGTGTTTTGGTGATCTGATCACTCTCTCCCTCTCTTACTCTTGCACTCTGAATTCTGAGTTTTTCAGAGCAAGAACACACACAAACACTCACCCATTCTTTGAGAAAGAAAGTAACACCACATAGCTCCCGGAAATTCGTAGCTAGCACCACGGTTCGGGGGAGCTCGGGTTGGAGATCGTGAGACGGTTTCCGGCTAGTTATCGACGGTTCGTGCGGATATCGTAGAGGAGCAGGATATCCTTCCGGCTCTTGCTGATTCGGTTCTTCAGTTAGGTGAAAGATCCTAACCGTTTCAGGTATGTTTGTTTTTGTTGTTCGGTTTAGTTGCTTCACATGGATCCTTCATGTGTTTCCGGGTTTCCGTTGTGCTTTTGTTGCATTTAGATTGTCTATTTTGCATGATCGGAAACTTACAAGCACACCCATCATACTCTTCTGAAATTCACTGTGCATAAGTTTCTCAAAATTTTTACAAAGAGAATCATTAGTAGCACCAGACAAGATATCATCAACATATATTTGCACAATGATCATATCATTTTTGCATGTCCTAACAAATAAAGTTGAATCAACTTTTCCTCTCCTAAAGCCTTTGGTCACAAGATAAATGCTTAATCTATCATACCATGCTCTAGGAGCTTGTTTCAGCCCATATAATGCCTTTTTAAGTTTATACACATGATCAGGATAGTCATGGCTCTCAAAACCAGGTGGTTGTTCAACATAAATTTCTTCCATAATAAAGCCATTTAGAATTGCACTTTTAACATCCATTTGATATAGTCTAAATGATCTGTATGATGCAAAGGCAAGCAACATGCGAATAGATTCTAACCTAGCAATAGGAGCAAAAGTCTTATCACAATCTATACCTCCCTCTTGATTATAACATTGAGCAACTAACCTTGCTTTATTTCTTACCACAATGCCGGATTCATCAAGTTTGTTTCTAAAGACCCATTTTGTGCCAATGATATTCTGGAGGTCTTGGTACCAGATCCCATACATCACTTCTTTTGAATTGGTTCAACTCTTCTTGCATCGCATTGACCCGACTTTCATCTTGAATGGCCTCATTTGTGTTTTTATGTTCAACTTGTGACAAGAATGCAAGATGTGTGTTTACATTATGCATGGAGGACCTTGTAGTCACTCCTCTGAAGATGTCACCAAGAATAGCATCAATCGATAGTCCTTTAGGTGCTCTGACAATTCTAGGGATTTGTTGTGAAGTTGAAGCATGTCTAGTAAGATTTGTTTTTTTCTCCAACCAGATCTAGCAGATTATCATGTTGTTGATGCGATACATCATGCGAAACTAGGATAGGTAGTTCCTCATCCTTTTCATCAGAAGAGAGGTCAATGTTTATAACCTGTGGTTGAGCTTCAGGAGTAGTATCTACATCTTCATCATTACTTAAATCACAAGGGTCAACTTCATAAAAAAACAACATGCATGATTTCTTCAATAACCATAGTATTCTTATTATAGACTCGATAGGCTATACTTGTTGTGGAGTAACCAAGAAATATTCCATCATCAGCTTCAAATTTATCCAAGTTATCTTTGGTATTTGAATATAGTATTTAGATCCAAAAACCTAAAATTAAGAAATATTTGGTTTCTTATCATACCAAATCTCATAAGGTGTCTTTTCAATCAAAGAATGCATAGATACTCTATTTAAAATGTAGCATGCTGTGTTCTCACCCTCTGCCTAGAAATGTGTAGGTAACTTGTGCTCAAGAAGCATAACTCTAGCCATTTCTTGCAAGGTTCGATTCTTCCTTTCAACAACCCCATTTTGTTGAGGTGTTCTAGGAGTCGAATATGTGTGGACTATGCCACTACTAATTGTAGGCCCAAAATAGCTAAGGGGGGGGGGGGGGGGGGGGGGGGGAAGCGGGGTGAATTAGCTTCCAAGACATTTTTCTGAAAATTTTGTATAAGGGGTAGAAACCAAAATCTGAGTATTCAAGAACATAAGAAAAGATAAAGAATGAAACCCAAGGTGAAACCCAACCTTTTACAACCAAGTTTTTCAAAGGATCAAGCTAAAACCTTTACAAGAGTTTTCCCAAAGCTCACTCTCTAATTTAGGCTTTTACAAAGGCTAAATCCAGACCTATACAAGAGTTTCTAAGGCTCAACTCTCCAACCTATACCCAAAACTTTTACCAAGGCTCAAGCTTCAAACCTATATAACCCCTCAAGTAAAATCTACCCAATCTTACTCAAGGAACAATTTTCGAACAATCCAAAGAGTGACTTGTTAGACTAAACATGTGTTAAATACTTAATTAAGTAATTAATTAAGACTAATCTAGTTTAGTATGTTTTTGATGATTATTTAATGGTTATATTATTATTTTGATGATTAACAAATAGTATGGAAAGCCCTTGTGTGTTTTAAGCATTTGCAGAAAATTTGGTTTCTGGTAGAAACCAAATACCATGAAGATTTGGTTTCAGCGTGGCTTTTCTGTCGAACCAAAACGTCACTGTTTGGGCAGTTGGAGAAGTGGTCCCGAAAAGTAGCTGAATTTTGTGCAATTAAAACAACGGATTTACTTGGTCTCCAAGAGTCAACTAACGGTAAAAAAAGTGGTCCTCACACCCTCTTTCATGCCATCAAAGAGCTGGTGGTCCTCATTTCCATTTTTGGAGAAACTTTTTGAAGATTGAAGAACAATTTTTGCCCAAGTAATTACCAGTTATGGTTCAACCAACAACCAAATATTGACAGTTCTTAAATGAAGAAAGAAGTCAACTTGTGCGCCACTTGGATGCAATCTAGCCATTGGAAGACACTCCTCCCCATCCTTAGAATCTATAAATAGAGGATTGAAGCCTCACAACAAATTAACCTAGCCATTCAAGAGATTCTAAGTTGAGAAAAGAGCTTACCTTGAGAGTTATTCTTTGTGCTTAATTCGTGTAACTTCTTGAGTGAGTCACTCTTGAAGCTTTTCCTTGGGAAAGGTTGTAATCAGCAGGATTAGGGGATAATCTTGTTGGGTAGACAAAGCTAGGTTCAGCTTTGGGTTAGGTTTAGCAAGTTCAGCCCGCAAAAACTTGTGTACCATAGGTTATTTGGCTCGCCTGTAAAAGCCAAATTAGTGGATAGTTTAGAAATCCTAAAGGGGGGACCTTTAGGTAGTGGATGTACTCCTGAGTGGTGAACCACTATAAATTGCTTGTGTCCATTGCTTTCCTGCCTTTATATTTCGCATTTTTTTTAAGTTTCACATTTGGCTTCTCTATCGAGCCAAATCACAAAAAACCCGAAAAAGAGGAAAAACTAATTCAAACCCCCCTTCTTAGCGTTTTCTGGGCTAAAAATTGGTATCGGAGTTGTGTTCTCAATCTAGTGGATTAATCTCCAGAGAAAAAGATCATGGCTTATGAAGGTACAAGTGTCAACAAAGCTCCATACTTTGGTGGAGTGAACTTTGACTATTGGAAATTTAGAATGAAGATCTTTCTTGAAGGAAAAGATCTTGAGATGTGGAATATTGTTCAAAGTCCCTATGCCAGACCTCAAAGAGGTATGCAATTCTGGTCTGAGGATGAACTAAAGAGAGATAAGCTTGATGCACAAGCTAAAAATATAATCCTATGTGGTATAAGTGAAAGTGAATTTCAAAAGGTGAGTTCTTGTGGCACAACCTATGAAATCTGGAGGCTTCTTTATGTCACACATGAAGGAACTAACCAAGTAAAGGAGTCTCGACTCAATTGTCTAATGAGGGATTATGAGCTCTTCCAAATGGCTGCTGTAGAAACCGTGCAAGAAATGGATACAAGCTTCACCATTCTTTGTAATGGTTTAGCCCTACTTGGTAGACCCGTCACTCATAGAGACAAAGTTGCAAAGATCCTTAGATCTCTACCTAAGGAGTGGGAGCCAAAGGTCACAGCTATTGAAGAAGCTCAGAATCTGAACGTTCTCACCTATGATGAGCTCATTGGCAAGCTTATTGTTCATGGCTCTAAGCTGGAACCAAAAGAACCAAAGAAGAAAGATTTGGCTCTTAAGGCGGACCAAGAGTCTAGTGATGAGTACAATGATGCGGATATGGCACTGATCACCAGGAAGTTTGTCAAATTTCTTTGAAAGAGGAAGCAAATGAAAGGAAAGCACTTCCAATGTGAAAAATCAAGTGAACAAAAGAAAGACTCACTGGTGTGTTTTGGCTGCAACCGTCCGGGGCATATCAAGTCAGAATGTCCAAACCAAAAAGCCAAATCTGATTTCCCTAGGAACAAAGGAAAGAAGGCTATGTCGGCATGGGATGATTTGGATTCATCAAGTGACTCTGATTCTGATGAAGTAGTAAATCTATGCTTAATGGCTCGAGAAGATGATGAGGTAAATGATTCTCTTAACTATACTTTTGATGAGCTTCAAGATGCATTTGAAGAATTGCATGATAAGTATGAGCAAGCACTTAAGAAGAATGCTTCATATAAGAAACGTATTGATCTACTTGAATTTGATCATGCACCTCACAAAACTGCATATGAAACTCTTGAGCGTGCACATCCTGAAAGTTTGTCTATTTGTGAGTCATTAAAGAAAGAGAAACTTGCTGCTCAAAATGCATATAATGCCCTTGAGAAAAAGTTAGCTAGTAATTTGAGCAAGTGTGAAATGATAATTCAAAAGAATGATGCTCCAAAGGCTGAAGTAGAGGATCTAAAATGTTCCTTAGAGAAGTTCACTAATGGAAGAGATAGCCTGAATTTGCTGCTAGGACAACAAAGGCATTGTCTAGATAAAAGTGGAATAGGTGCTACACATATGGTTTTTAACAAGCCAAATCTGCCAGTTAAATTTGTCAAGGCTGAATCTAGATCACAATATAGACCTAGATATCATGAATATCCTAGGCAGGGACATCATGAGCACTCATATAGACCTGATATCACATGCTATTACTGTAGAAATGTTGGTCATATGATCAGATCATGCTTTCATCGGAAGAGAAACAATCATGTTAAATATATTTGGGTTCCGAAAGGAGCCAAATCTAACCCTGATGGACCCAAGTTAGTTTGGGTACCTAAAACTTGATCATTTGACAGGATGCAAGGGATGAATGGGTTCTGAACAGTGGTTGTTCAAGGCATATGACAGGCGACCCATTAATTTATATCCCTTCTCTCAAAACATCGAGGTAATGTTACATTTGGTGATAGTTCTAAAGGAAAAATTCTTGGTATTGGTAAGAATGGCACTAATCCAACTATTGAGCATGTGTTACTTGTTGATAATCTTAAGTACAATTTGCTTAGTATCAGTCAGCTTTGTGACAAAGGATTCAGAGTTACTTTTGAATCATCTAGATGCCTTGTGAGTAGAGTTGATGATGAGAATATCTTATTTGTCGGAAAAAGGATTGGTAATCTATACTCTATATGTTTAAATGATGTTACTAACCCTGAGATCAAGTGCTTTAGTGCATGAACAGATACTGCAACTCTATGGCACAGGAGGCTAGGGCATGCAAATCTTGAACTTTTCTCGAATCTATCAAAGAAAGATTTGGTCGATGGTCTGCCAAAGCTGAAGCTCGAGGTAGAAACCAAATATCGTGCATGTCAGCTCGGTAAACAAATCAAAAGTTCTTTTAAGCCAAAACATGTGGTATCAACTTCTCGACCTCTTGAACTCTTACATATTGATCTTTTTGGTCCAATGAGAACTGTGAGTCTTGGTAGTAAAAAGTATGCATTTGTCATAGTTGATGATTATTCTAGATTCACATGGGTTTTATTTCTTTCACAAAAAGATCATGCATGTCAAGAATTTGGCTCATTAGCTAGGAAGCTACAAAATGAAAAAGGGTATAAAATATCTAAAATCAGAAGTAATCATGGAGGAGAATTTGATAATTCCACCTTCAATCAATTTTGTGAACAAAATGGCATTGAACACACATTTTCGACTCCTAGAACACCTCAACAATATGGGGTTGTGGAAAGGAAGAATCGAACCTTACAAGAAATAGCTAAAACTATGCTTAATGAGTATAAGTTACCTGTCTATTTCTAGGCTGAGGGTGTGAACATAGCATGCTATGTCTTAAATAGAGTCTCTTGTTAGTTTTCGGTCATGCAAAATAGACAATCTAAATGCAACAAAAGCACAACGGAAACCCGAAAACACATGAAGGATCCATGTGAAGCAACTAAATAGAACAACAAAAACAATCATACCTGAAACGGTTAGGATCTTTCACCTAACTGAAGAACCGAATCAGCTAGAGCCAAAAGGATATTCTGCTCCTCTACGGTATCCATACAAACCATTGATCACAGTCGGAAAACATCTCACGATCTCCAACCCAAGCACTCCCGAACCATGGTGCTAGCTACGGATTTCCAGGAGCTATGTGGTGTTACTTTCTTTCTCAAGGAATGGATGAGTGTTTGTGTGTGTTCTTACTGGTCTGAAAACACACTCTCAAGGCTATCAAAAATCAGAATACAATCAGCCAAAAACCCAAAGCATAATCTAATTATGCCACTCATTTAGTGCTTAGGGTAATGGCCAACGTAATAGCCCATCATGATTAAGATACCCATCATCTTGTCTACCACTAAGCACTAATGGAATCACACATCACAAGAAATCAAGTTTGGCTCAATAATTCTGACAATTATTGTATCAAACCAGCCCAAAACGACCCTGGTCCAACCACGGCCCAACCGCGGTCTAACCACACCCGGTCGAACCATAGTCCAACCACAGTTCAACCACCTACTCGAATCAACGGTTCTATGCGTGTGACCCTGTAGGCACTTGTAACGTCCGGCAATAATTGTAAAATCTCATTTTACAATTATAAGCAAAGAGCGGCGTCTAGCAACACATCATTGCTACCGGAACGACAAGATCAGTACTGATTCAATATGCCTCGTAAACATGTCATCGTCCTTTCGTCCCATTATCAAGATTAAACCGAGACATGGAAAACGTCAATCTCGTATATTTTTAATCTTAGTTTCTTGATCCCCGAGTTAACTGTGTAAAACGGATCCTAATGATATCACCATATCATATAATCCGAGCATGGCCATGCATTTACAGTTCAACTCTATCAAGAGGCCCATATGATAATATACCCGTTATATGGGTCGGACAAATCCCATCTTGATCAATCAAAACCCACTACACATTTATCATATACCCAATGATTACCCTTAAGACCACCCAGTTACAAATGACTAAGAATAATATCAAAGTATACGACTCATATGCTGGGAACCTTGATGATCTCAGGTCTAAGGACAATACATATAAGAACCGCTAATGACAATCATATAACGTTCCATGTAGCGTTCTTATGTGGGTCTGTCCAGTCCACAAGTTCTCTAACTTGTACCCGTATGTAGAATTCATATCTCATATAATTCTCAACATACGCTAGTCTTAATTTATTATTACAACCCATCCATAATAATAATCGACTAGGGACATTTAAGAATATATAAATATTCTAGGGTTATAAATATGTGCAAGCGTTTATCTCATAAACGATATTTATTGGAAGAACCTTGATGTGTATACATGATTACAAATAAACATCCATTGATTGGCTTTTGGGCATATTACACTAACAATCTCCCACTTGCACTAAAGCCAATCAGGCATGTATCTAATACCAATGGATACGCAATGACCATCATACTTCTGCTGTGTGAGAGGCTTAGTCAAAGGATCTGCTACATTGTTCTCACCAGGAACTCTGCACAGTCTGACGTCGCCTCTATCTATGATCTCTCTAATAAGATGATAGCATCAGAGTATATGTTTGGATCTCTGGTAGTATCTAGGTTCTTGAGCCTGTGCGATTGTCCTAATGTTGTCACAATAGAGCTCAATCAGACTCTCAATACTAGGAACCACCCCAAGTTCAGTTACGAACTTCTTAATCCAAACAGCCTCTTTTGTCGCATCTGAGGCAGCAATGTACTCAGCCTCGGTTGTAGAATCTGCAACTGTCTCTTGCTTAGAACTCTTCCAGCACACAGCACCACCTCCAAGACAAAACACATAACCTGATTACGATCTAAAGTCATCCCTGTGTGTTTGGAAGCTAGCATCTGTGTAACCCTTTACAACAAGCTCATCAACGCTTCCATACACAAGGAATGCATCATTAGTCCTTCTCAAGTACTTAAGGATGTTCTTAACCGCTGTCCAGTGACTCTCACTGGGATTAGATTGATATCTGCTTGTGACACTCAAAGCATATGCGACATCCGGTCGAGTACATAACATGGCATACATGATAGATCCTATTGCCGAAGCATAAGGCATCTTACTCACCTTTTCTCTCTCCTTCGATGTACTAGGACGTTGATTTTTAGAGAGAGATACGCCATGTGACATGGGCAAGAATCCTTTCTTGGAATCTTGCATGCTAAACCTCTTTAGCACATTGTCAATATACGTACTCTGACTTAGCCTGAGAAGCCTTTTGGATCTATCTCTATAGATCTTTATGCCTAACACGTAGGCAGCTTCTCCTAAGTCCTTCATTGAGAAATTCTTTCCTAACCAAGTCTTTACTGACTGTAGTGTCGGAATATCATTCCCAATGAGTAGAATGTCGTCAACATACAACAACAAGAAAACAATAGTGCTCCCACTAATCTTCTTGTAAACACATGGCTCATCTTCATTTTTAATGAAACCAAACTCTTTGATCACTTCATTAAAACGAAGATTCCAACTCCTAGAGGCTTGCTTCAATCCATAAATGGATCTTTGCAACTTGCATACCATATTGGCATTCGCTGGATCGACAAAACCTTCAGGTTGTCTCTAAAAAATTTCCGTTAAGGAAAGCGGTTTTGACATCCATTTGCCATATCTCATAATCATAGTATGCCGCTATAGCCAATAGAATCCGGATGGATTTAACCATGGCAATTGGCGAGAAAGTTTCATCATAATCAATACCATGAACTTGCTTGAAACCTTTCGCCACCAATCGCCCTTTATAGGTAATCACATTGCCATCCATGTCGGTCTTTTTCTTGAAGACCCACTTGCACCCTATGGGTTTTACCCCTTTAGGTGGATCAACCAAGGTCCATACCTTGTTTTGATACATGGATTCCATTTCCGAATTCATGGCTTCCAGCCACTTTTTAGAGTCCGGACCCGTGATGGCCTGCTGATAGGAAGTGGGCTCATCCTCATCTATGAGCATCACTTCTCCAGTATGGGTCATAAGAAATCCATATCTCTCAAGCTCACACCGAATCCTATCTGACATACGCGGCCCATGTGTTACAGGTACAGGATTTTCACCCACAACATCTTGCGGTTCCTGTCCTTGCTCCATCTCAGCCTGTATATCTCGAACTTCTTCGAGTTCTATTTTCCTCCCACTAATTCCTCTAGAAATAAATTCTCTTTCTAGAAAAATAGCAGTCCGAGCAACAAACACTTTGTGGTCGGTGGGATTATAGAAGTAATACCCTTTTGTTTCCTTAGGGTATCCTACAAAAAGGCACTTCTGGGATTTAGGGCCGAGTTTATCTGATGCTTCACGTCTCACGTAAGCCTCACAACCCCAAATTCTCATAAAAGACAAATTGGGACGCTTCCTGGTCCATATCTCATAAGGTGTCTTTTCAACCTATTTAGATGGAACACGGTTAAGTGTAAATGTAGCACTCAATAATGCATGTCCCCAAAATGAAGAAGGAAGGTCAGCTTGGCTCATCATCGAACGAACCATGTCTAACAAGGTCTTATTCCTCCTTTCGGATACACCATTCCATTGAGGCGTACCTGGTGGAGTAAGCTGTGATACTATACCACATTGCTTTAGAAGATCAAGAAATTATCGGCTTAAGTATTCACCTCCTCGATGAGATCGAAGCATTTTAATACTTTTACCGAGTTGATTCTGTACTTCATTCTTGAACTCTTTGAACTTTTCAAAGGATTTTGACTTGTGTCTCATAAGATACACATAGCCATATCTACTGTAATCATCAGTAAATGTAATGAAGTATTGAAAACCACCTCTAGCCTGTGTAGACATAGGTCCGCATACATCAGAAAGTATTAGACCTAACAAGTCCGAAGCTCTTTCACCTTTACCGGTAAAAGGTGCTTTCGTCATTTTACCTAATAAACATGACTCACATGTCTCAAATGATTCAAAAATCAAATGATTTTAAAAGTCCATCTTTATGGAGTTTAGATATACGAGTCTCGTTTATATGGCCCAAACGACATTGCCAAAGGTAGGTTTCATTAGAATCGTTCATTCTAACCTTCTTCGTATTAACATTATAGATTGGCGTTTCTAGGTTTAGAACATACAAACCATTGCTCAAATATGCACCACCATAATAAATATCATTGAAATAAATAGAACAACATTTGTTCTTTATTACAAATGAAAAGCTTTTCTTGTCCAGACAAGAAATAGAGATCAAATTCCTGCTTATAGTAGGTACATAATAGCAATCATCAAGTTCCAAAACCAAACCACTCGGTAAAGATAGATAATAAGTCCCTACGGCTAATGCAGCAACCCTTGCTCCATTTCCGACGCGTAGGGCTATCTCACCCTTTTCCAATCTCCTACTCTTTCTTAGTTCCTGCACATTTACACAAATGTGAGATCCACATCCGGTATCTAATACCCATGATGCAGAGATAGAGATATTAGCTTCTATAACGAAAATACCTGAAGTGGAAGTCTCACTTCCCTTCCTTTTCTTGACCTCTTCAAGGTAAATAGGGCAGTTGCGCTTCCAATGGCCCGGTTTATTGCAATGGAAACAATGTCCTTCCTTTGCAATACCACCCTTGGGTTTCAGCACATGATCACAAGAAGATGCACATGCACCAAACCTTTTGGCACATTTCCTCTTCTTGTTAAACTTTGCTTTACCCTTTCCTTTTCCTTTTCCAATCATCATAATGTTGGATTTGTTTGCCCTCATTTGTTGCTCAACTGTTCCCAACATGTTAAGCAACTCAGACAATGATTTGTCAAGATGATTCATATTGAAGTTCATGACAAATTGGCTGTAACTATCCGGCAATGATTGCAGGACTAGATCAACAGCCAACTCCTTCTGCAAAGGAAAACCAAGACCCTCAAGGCTCTCAATGTATCCAATCATTTTGAGCACATGTGGTCTGACGGGTGATGACTCAGCCATCTTGCATTGGAACAATGCCTTAGAGGTCTCATACCTCTCATGCCTAGCTTGCTCTTCAAAAAGCATTTTCAGATGTTCGATCATATCGAATGCACCCAAGTTCTCATGTTGCTTCTGAAGCTCAGAGTCCATGTTAACAAGCATAAGGCATGCTGCATCTAATGCATCATCAAGGTGCTTCTTGTAAGCATCCCTTTCTGCCCTTGGAGCACTAGGCGCCGGTTCATCTGGAACAGGCCCTTCGAGGACATACAACTTCTTTTCTTGTTTGAGGACTATCCTCAAGTTGCGATACCATTTTAGGAAGTTATTCCCATTCAACTTTTCCTTCTCAAGGACAGATCGCAGTGACATGGTGCTAGTGTTTTGTGCCATGGAAATTCTACAACAAAGATCAACTCACACAAATAAGAGTCATGCATACAAAATCATTTAACAAGGAATTCTATTAAATGATGCTCCTATTATGAATCAAAACAATGATAAGTAGGCCAAGATCCATATTTCACTACAAGATAAGTCAGCTTTGGCTGATCGCCTACATCATAGCTATTTAGGTAGACAACTCTTGTCAATTACATCTCATGTAACTCTTGGATAGTTGAGTGAATAACACTTGTTCTTGTCTATCTTATAGACATTGCTCAACTCCTTGCCTCTAAGTCCTTAATCCTATTAAGATGACCTAGTTAAGTCCAAACCCACAGTAAGCAGTTCAGATATTACAATTATCCAGTCGCACCTTGCTAGGATAAACATTGGCACCTTGCTTTGGCAAAACCTACCAAGTGTTGATCTAAGCAATGATGAGTGCTTATCAAGGAAGGCAACTAAGAACTTAATATTTACATCAACATATGTTCATACATCACATGCATATAATCAACAAACCATATATTGATGTTATGTAAATTTGGAAACCAAAGATACATGTAAACATTGATGCACATAAGTGAACATCGATGTCTTTGAGAATCTGATTCTCCCCAACACCTTGGTAATGCGCATGGACATCGATGTCCTATCTTGAACATCGATGTCATTTGGCCTCTGGAACTCAAGGACATCGATGTCCTGTCATGAACATCGATATCCTTGAGGCTCTGGAAGTCCAAACTATTTGGCAGAGCTCAAGAACATCGAAGTTCAACTCTTGGACATCGATGTTGGAAAGTTCCGAAGGTTCATTGGCCTCTGGAACTCAAGAACATCGATGTTCAACTCTTGGACATCGATGTTGGAAAGTTCCGAAGGTCCAAAATCTTGGCAGTAGTTTTAAACATCGATGTCTAACCTTTAAACATCGATGTTTGAGACTTCTGGAACACAAGGACATTGGTCTCTGGAATCTCAAACCAAGCTCACAGGGCTCTTGGACATCGATGTTCAATCTTGAACATCGATGTTCGTGGGATTCTGCCAAGGCCAACCTTCATGGAACATCGATGTTATGCCGCATAACATCGATGTCCAGTAGGCTCGGCCAAGGCTAATTTCATGTGGACATCGATGTCCAACTGAAGAACATTGATTTCCTGGCCCTGCTCCACATGAACGACAATCGTTCCATACGAAAACCGACGGTTGATTTTCGTTTTGTCGAACTCTTTCGACTTACTGCCAATATCCCCTTGATTGACCAATCAAGTGCTTGTTGTCAAACAATTTTGACATAAACCAACATCAACATATATATCACATATACATAATTGAAAACAATATATCATGATCATGCTTTATCACATAGAACATATCATGTATATTTACAGAACATATCAAACATATGCACATAAATTCGGTTTAGAGCTTCACAAGAGGCTCCGCTACCACTGTTAGTTTCCGGTCATGCAAAATAGACAATCTAAATGCAACAAAAGCACAACGGAAACCCGGAAACACATGAAGGATCCATGTGAAGCAACTAAACCGAACAACAAAAACAATCGTACCTAAAACGGTTAGGATCTTTCACCTAACTGAAGAACTGAATCAGCTAAAGCCGGAAGGATATCCTGCTCCTCTACGGTATCCACATGAACCATTGATCACAAACCAAAAAAGGTCTCATGATCTCCAACCCAAGCACTCCCGAACCGTGGTGCTAGCAACGGATTTCCGGGAGCTATGTGGTGTTACTTTCTTTCTCAAGGAATGGGTGAGTGTTTGTGTGTGTTCTTACTGGACTGAAAACACACTCTCAAGGCTATCAAAAACCAGAATGCAATCAGCCAGAAACCCAAAGCATAATCTAATTATGCCACTCGTTTAGTGCTTAGGGTAATGGCCAACATAATGGCCCATCATGATTAAGATACCCATTATCTTGTCTACCACTAAGCACTAATGGAATTACACATCACAAGCAATCAGGTTTGGCTCAATAATTCTGACAATTATTGTATCAAACCAGCCCAAAACGACCCTGGTCCAACCGCAGTCCAACCACACTCGGTCGAACCATGGTCCAACCACGGTTCAACCACCTGTTTGAATCAACGGTTCTATGTGTGTGACCCTGTAGGCACTTGTAACGTCCGGCAATAATTGTAAAATCTCATTTTACAATTATTAGCAATGAGCGGCCTCTAGCAACACATCATTGCTACCCGAACGACAAGATCAGTACTGATTCAATATGCCTCGTAAACATGTCATTATCCTTTCATCCCATTATCAAGATTAAACCGAGACATGAAAAACGTCAATCTCGTATATGTTTAATCTTAGTTTCTTGATCCCCGAGTTAACTGTGTAAAACGGATCCTAATGATATCACAATATCATATAATCCGAGCATGGCCATGCATTTACAGTTTAACTCTATCAAGAGGCCCATATGATAATATACCCGTTATATGGGTCGGACGAATCCCATCTTGATCAATCAAAACCCACTACACATTTATCATGTACCCAATGATTACCCTTAAGACCACCCAGTTACAGATGACTAGGAATAATATCAAAGTATACGACTCATATACTGGGAACCTTGATGATCTCAGGTCTAAGGACAATACATATAAGAACCGCTAATGACAATCATATAACGTTCCATGTAGCGTTCTTATGTGGGTCGGTCCAGTCCACAAGTTCTCTAACTTGTACCCGTATGTAGAATTCATATCTCATATAATTCTCAACATACGCTAGTCTTAATTTATTATTACAACCCATCCATAATAAAAATCGACTAGGGACATTTAAGAATATATAAATATTCTAGGGTTATAAATATGTGCAAGCGTTTATCTCATAAACGATATTTATTGGAATAACCTTAATGTGTATACATGATTACAAATAAACATCCATTGCATACTTTTGCACATTTGGCTCCAGGTGTTATATCCTGAATACTAAAGATAATTTTGATAAGTTTCAGGCTAAGTCTGATGATGGTATATTCCTTGGTTATTCATTGAGTAGTAAAGCTTATAGGGTATATAACGAAAGAACCATGGTTGTTGAAGAGTCCATGCATGTGGTGTTTGATGAGATTAACTTGAATGATTTTAGTGATGATACAGAAATTGAGTATACCCTAGAGAATCAGCCACAGGTCATTAATGAGACAAAAGATGAGCAACTGCCTGTTCCAATTGCGGTTCAGCAACATTTGGCTTCTCCCGAGCCAAATGTTCAAAATAATGATGTGCAGCCAAATGTTCTGGATTCTGGTTCAAACTCACAGCCGAGAAACTCAGATGTTCAAGCACCCAGAGGACATTCAACTAAGGCCATATTAGGTGATCCTAGAAGAGGAGTAACCACAAGATGCAGATTACAAAATATCAATACACATCTTGCATTCTTGTCTCAAATTGAGCCTAAAAATGCTAATGAAGCCATACTTGATGAAAACTGGGTATTAGCTATGCAAGAAGAGCTTAATCAGTTCAAGAAGAACAATGTGTGGGAGCATGTTGCAAGGCCAAAAGACCATCCTGTCATTGAAACCAAATGGGTCTTTAGAAACAAGCTTGATGAATCAGGAACTGTGGTAAGAAACAAAGCTCGATTGGTTGCACAAGGATACAATCAAGAGGAAGGTATTGATTATGATGAGGCCTTTGCACCAGTATCTAGACTTGAATCCATTCTTATGTTGCTTGCATTTGCATCATTTAAATCTTTCAAACTCTATCAAGTGGATGTCAAGAGTGCTTTTTTAAATGGATATATCATGGAAGAAGTATATGTAGAACAACCTCTAGGATTTGAAAACCATGAGCATTCACAACATGTTTTCAAGTTGAAAAAGGCATTATATGGTCTTAAACAAGTACCTAGGGCTTGGTATGATAGATTAAGCCCATATGTAATTTCACAATGCTTTACAAAAGGAAAGGTAGATTCACCTTTATTTGTGAAATCGAACAAAGATGATATCATTATTGTGCAAATATATGTTGATGAAATTCTATTTGGTGCTACTAATGAATCTTTTTGTCAAGAGTTTGAAAAGCTTATGCACAGCAAGTTTGAAATGAGCATGATGGGAGAATTAAATTTCTTCATGGGGTTTCAAGTCAAGCAACTCAATGGTGGGATTTTTCTTAACCAAGCAAAGTACACACGAGAGCTGCTGAAAAGATTTGGCTTATCAGAAGCCAAAACTAGTCCGACACCAATGAGCACTAGCACCAAACTTGACAAGGATGAGAATGGTAAGGATACAGGTAGTCTTCTTTACCTTACAGTTACAAGACCAGACATTATGTATAGTGTTTGCTTGTGTGCTAGATTTCAATCATGCCCAAAAGAATCTCATCTTAAAGCTATCAAGCACATCTTCAAGTACTTAAAAGGAACATCATCTTTAGGCTTATGGTATCCTAATGTGAACTCTTTTGAACTAACAAGCTACTTAGATGCAAACTTTGCAGGGTGCACTCTTGATAGAAAAAGTACAGGTGGTACTTGTCAATTACTTGGACAGTCACTTGTATCTTGGTCAAGTAAAAAGCAAAATTCAGTTGCTACTTCCACAATTGAGGCTGAATATGTAGCAGCTGGTGCATGTTGTGCACAAGTGTTATGGATGAAACAAACACTTTGCTGATTATGGACTAACTTTCAAGTGTGTTCATATCTTTTGTGACAGCTCAAGTTCCATCAATCTAACTAAGAATCCGGTGCAACACTCTCGAACCAAACATATTGAAGTGAGACATCATTTTATTCGAGACCATGTGTTGAAGAAGGATGTGGCCATTGAGTTTGTGAGAACTGAGAATCAACTGGCTGATATCTTTACCAAATGATTAAAGGAAGATCAATTTACCAAAATCAGACCCGAGCTTGGTATTTGCAATATATCATAAGTATTCTGATTTGGCTCCACATTTGGTTTTTATGTGTTCATGCATATCATAACATATTGCACACATATGCACTTAGAATATATACAATTGTCACACATTTCACACCTGCACTAAGCATATGAGCATATGAGGACACATCGTGGCTGTCATCTAATCATCAAAGGCATCAAGGAGAAAGAGCTGCAGTATTTGGTTCATGGACGAGCCAAAACCTATTATCTAGTGGACAAAAGGCAACGGTTAATAAAAATAAGAAAGAGAGTGCAAAGTCAACTAGACAACTTCTAAGGCAACGGCTATATGTGGTGTCCCACATCTGTCAAAAAGGAAAAAGGAATAACTGAAAAGCAAGCGGTTTATTTATGGTAGTTGGACCACTTCCGGTTTTAAAAACCCGTGATTTTCTCTCTCTCCACCATTACCCACCTTCTCCTCAGCTTCCCTTTTCAGTTTTTCTCTGAAACACAAACACATCAAAACCTAAAACACTTACCATTATGAGAACCAACAAAGGGAAAAATCTCAAGGAGACACTCTCAAAACAAAAACCACCGAAATCCCCAGCACCATTAAAAGGAAGAACCAAGGTTGCTGCTGTAAAGCAGTCTTCAAGAAGACCTCGACATCAGAGAAGAAAAAGGGGAAAGAGAAAGAAGAGAAAGCAAGCCTTGAGTTTACCTCTCCGGAAAGGGAGGCGGCTGTTCAAATTGAGAAACTCAAACTTGGGACTCAGACCCAAGAAGCCATGGTGCCTCCAGGAGAAAAACCCAATTCCAAGGTGCATGCATTCAACATTGAAGAAGCACCACCAGGAAACATCTTTGAAATCGGTATTTTAACCTCTGAACCTTTTAGTGTTCGAGTTTCAAGTTCTGGAGAGGTGTATATTGCCGATAAAACTCTGATAGGATCGATTGAGACTCAATCTGATGCTATGAATGTTATAGTCGATAGTACTATCATGAGTGTAGAGAAATCTAGTGATAAGATTAAGTCTGTTGATAAAGATGATTGTGTTGGAGAGGGTTCTGGTCTGGCAAAGGCCAAATCTGATTATGCTATAGAGAAGACAACTGAATCGAGTGAAAAGGTTAAGCCTTTGGATGTTGATGAGGGTTTTGGCTCATCAAAAGCCAAAACCAATTTGCTTGCTGCATTTGTGAGGTCACTGGTGCCTCCTCCGGGAAAGGATGCAGAAGAATTCTGTGAGGAGAAGATGAAGGAACTGGGTGGTGTCCTGGTTCACATGAAGAACACTGAAGAAGAAGATTTGGCTGCTGTGTGAGCCAAATCCAGTACTCCTGCAGAGGAACAACACTTGGCTGATGAAGAAGCCAAATCTGGAGAACAGAAGAAGATAGATGAAACGGAGAAGAGCAAGACTGCTGAGATTGTTGATGAAATCCCAACAGGGATTCCCATTTCAGAAGAAGACAAGGATGCAACAGATGATCTGGTATATGTTGCTGAAATTGCAAAAGAAGTGGCCAAACAGGTTGATGGAGAGGGAAAGGAAGATTTGACCCAAACTGTTGCGAAGGCCAAATCTGTTGAAGAAAAGCCAAAAGAACATGAAATCTTGCTGCCAGAAGGAGATTTGGCTCAGCTCGAGACCAAATCTGCCACTGAGGAGGTTAACCCAAGTATTGAACCAGAGGCAGAGAGTTCCAAGACAAAGTCTGCTGCGCCTAAGCCGAAGATGCCAAAACATTTGGCTCACACTCCAACCACTCAAGTCTCTTGACATGTCAGACCAAGCACTCGTATGAAGACAATGTTTGGAAGAGGAGGAAAGAAGCTTGGAGAGAAGGTTGTTGAGGTGGATCTGATGGCGATGAGAACCATAATAAGAACTCACCTATCCATGAAGACTCCAAGAAGAGAAAGCGAGATGCTGAAGAGCAAGAAATCTCTGGAGCCAAGCAGAGTGATGATGAGCCAAATGACAGTGATAAAGAGGAGAGTTCTGATGATGGCAATGAAAGCGAGAAGGTATTAGAGAAAGATGAAAATGAGGATAACAGTGATGAAGATGAGGACAAGGATGAAGAAGATTATGAAGAGTCTGATAAGGCTTAGGTCGATGAAGAAAAGGATGAGGAGTCCGAGAGAGAAGAAGAAACCACTCCTACACTAGCCAAAAGAAAATTGAAGAGTCTGTCCAAGTCGGATTTCAAGAAGAGGGCTAAAAAGAAGTACTTTACTCATACTCCAACCTATACAATGGAGCTTGATGATTTTGAAGCCATTGGAGTAACAAAACTGCTGAAGGATGATACTCTTAAGAATTTAGCCACTTTGAAGGTACAAGGGTACGAGGTTCTCATGAAGGACTTCTATGACAATTTGATTGTTGAGTATGGAAATAAGGGGTTAGTTGAGTGCATCAAGACAACAATCAAAGGGAAAAAGATCAAGGTGACAACCGAGTTAATCAGTGAAGTGCTGAAAATCAAGCTAGGGAAGATTAGATTCTATGATTCAGCATTTGGGACTCCAATTAACTTTCCTAAAACTCCATGTCACTCCAAGCAGAACCAGATTCTCTTCAATAGCCTTGAGTCTGGACATTACAATAGTTTGAAACCAAGAGACAGAGCTCTGATGTATACATTGACTCGGGTTATCATGCCTAGGAAGAATTCTCGGATAGTGATCAAGAAACTTGATCAATGGATTCTGGCGTGCCTCATCAAGAAGTCTTCTATATGCTTTGGTACTCTCATCGTTCATCACATGGCCCTTTACAAAGAGCATTCTCATGGTTCTCTAATCACTCTTTTGGCCAAGAAACTGAAGATTACTCCTCTTGCTGATAAGCCAATTGTCCTCAAGAAGATCAATTCGGATACTTTGGCTAAAATGTCTATCAAGCCAAATCCTGATGGTGAATACTCTGTGACCAAATCTGGTAGAAAGGGTTTGAAAATTGGTGATGTGTCAGAGCAAGTGACTACTCTCAAGGGAGAAATCAGTGAGCTAAAAGATGAAGTCAGCTCTATCCGCAACCAAATGCAGAAGTCTCAGAAGAAGATCTTTGAAAAGCTCAACCAAATCTCTGCAGCCCTCTCTAAAGATGATTCTGATGATGAATGATGCTCCAACAGATTTGATGCTTTAGGTCATGCATTGCATTCTCCATAAGTACTCTTTTTATATCTATTTCTGCATAAGTACTCTTATGTTACTATTGATCATATTTGGTTTGTAAGTCGAATATTTGGCTTTACTTTTGGTTTTTATGATGCTACCTATTATCTCCACTGAATCTTATTTGTTTTTTTTACTGATTTCAAAAGGGGGAGATAAATGTTGTTGTTTGATTGATATCTGTTCTACTGCTGCTGCGATATATTGTGTATGTGATTTTTATGCAGGGAAGAAATATTTGGCTCTGTGAAACAACCAAATGTCGATGAGCTTATAATGTTGATAGATTTGACTGATGTGAAAGCCAAACAATTATTGCAAAAAATACTTATGTGCTTATAATGTTGTTAATCGATGATATATTTGGCTGATGGTTAAGCCAAATGTTATGTTGAAAATTCTTTGCAGGGATACTTGTATGAAATTTGTGTATGAAATTATACAAGAGAAACTTGTATACTGTGCTCTTATGCAGGGGGAAGCTATTGGCTAAAAGCCTTTAGCATTTTTTAGTATAAGATGCATATACGCATGGGGAGCGTTTGGCTGAAAAATCGAGCCAAATGAATGCGTTAAAATTTTCTCGAAATATGCTTTAAAATGGGGGGAGTTTTGCTTATCCGGTTAAATTATTTCTAACCACTGTTTTAATGGCAAAATGGACAACATGTTTGTCATCATAAAAAGGGGGAGATTGTTAGTCTAAACATGTGTTAAGTGCTTAATTAAGTAATTAATTAATTAAAACAATCTAGCCATTGGAAGATTTGGCTTCAGCGTGGCTTTTCCGTCAAACCAAAACATCACTGTCTGGGCAGTTGGAGAAGTGGTCCCGAAAAATAGCTGACTTTTGTGCAATTAAAACAACAGATTTACTTGGTCTCCAAGAGTTAACTAACGGTCAGAAAAGTGGTCCTCACACCCTCTTTCATGCCATCAAAGAGCTGGTGGTCCTCATTTCTATTTTTGGAGAAACTTTTTGAAGATTGAAGAACAATTTCTGCCCAAGTAATTACCAGTTATGGTTCAGCCAAATGTTGACAGTTCTTAAATGAAGAAAGAAGTCAACTTGTGCGCCACCTGGAAGCAATCTAGCCATTGGAAGACACTCCTCCCCATCCTTATAATCTATAAATGAGGATTGAAGCCTCACAGCAAATTAACCTTGCCATTCAAGAGATTCTAAGTTGAGAAAAGAGCTTACCTTGAGAGTTATTCTTTGTGCTTAATTCGTGTAACTTCTTGAGTGAGTCACTCTTGAAGCTTTGCCTTGGGAAAGGTTGTAATCAGCAAGATTAGGGGATAATCTTATTGGGTAGACAAAGCTAGGTTCAGCTTTGGGTTAGGTTTAGCAAGTTCAACCCGCAAAAACTTGTGTACCATAGGTTATTCGGCTCGCCAGTAAAAGCAAAATTAGTGGGTAGTTTAGAAACCCTAAAGGGGGACCTTTAGGTAGTGGATGTACTCCTGAGTGGGGAACCACTATAAATTGCTTGTGTCCTTTACTTTCCTGCCTTTATATTTCGCATTTTATTTAAGTTTCACATTTGGCTTCTGTGTCGAGCCAAATCACAGAAAACCCGAAAAAGAGGAAAAGCTAATTCAACCCCCGCTCCCCCTTCTTAGCCTTTTCTGGGCCAACATGACTCACTCTTTGTGAATACAATTTAAACCTAAAATATCCCAAAGGTACAATGTGTTAGTAATATGCCCAAAAGCCAATCTATGGATGATTGTATTCATGTATACATATTTGAGGTTATGCCTATATATATGACTATGAGATAATCGCTTGCACATATATATAACCCTAGTGTATATGTATTTGATATGTATATTCTTAAAAGTCCCTAGTCGTTTATTATTATGGTTGGGTTGTAATAATAAAATAAGACTTGACATAAGGGTAATCATCGGGTATATGACGAGTATGTAGTGGGTTTTGATTGATCAAGAGGGGATTCGTCCGACCTATATAACGGGTATATTATCGAGTAGGTTTCTTGATAGAGTTGAACTGTTAAATGCATGGCCATGCTCGGATAGGGTGATATGATGATATCACGGGTATCCGTTTTATACAGTTAACTCGAGGACCAAGAAACCGAGATTAGACATATACGAGATTGACGTTTCCATGTCACGGTCTAATCTTGATAATGGGATGATAGGACGGTGACATATTCCGAGGCATAGTGAATCAGTTCTGATCTTGTCGTTCGGGTAGCAATGATGTGTTGCTAGACGCCGCTCTTTGTTTATGATTGTAAAATGAGATTTTACAATCATTGCCGGACGTTACAAGTGCCTACAGGGTCACACACATAGAACCGATGATTCGAACAGATGGTCGAACCGTGGTTGGACCATGGTTGGACCGGGTGTGGTTGGACCGTGGTTGGACCATGGTTGAACCAGGGCCGGTTTTGGATCAATAATTATTGATCAGACATGAGTGGAGTGTTGTGTGCGTTGTGCTGGAAAGAATGATGGGAGCTACATTATCTTGTCTAAGACATGGTTTAGTGGGTGATGGGCCAAAGGTGGTAGGCCATTGCTTGCACTACCTTGTGTCTCCACTTGGTTTGAATGATCAGATCATTCACTACTATAGTGTGGCTTGAAAAACGTTTTTGCTGCTCCCTTCTCCTTCCTTGAGCTGTTTTTCAGCCTACACAAAAACACCACCACCTCTTCTTCTTTGTGAAAGAAAGGAAGAGCCCAAAACACACCTTATACACAGCCCCGGTTTTGTTGCTAGCACTTCAGTCCGGGGAGCTCGAAGCTTGTTTCGTGGGATGACTTCAAGCTATCACGGTTCGTGTGGATACCGTAGAGGAGCAGGGCTTTTTCTTGCTCTTACTGATTCTACACAACTATTAGGTGAAAGACCCTAATCTTACAGGTACGCAAAATTTTTGTTATACGGTTTACTAGCTTCACATGTGTTCTTGGTTGTTTCCCTTATCTTCCGCTGCATCTTTTTGCTTCTATATGAATGTCATATAGCTTAGGGAAACTTACAGTGGTAGCGGAGCAACTTGTGATGCTCTTAAACCATGTAAATGATGCATATACGATATGATCATCTAAGCATGTGTAGGAATCAACTTGTATATGTGATATGCTAGGTGATTTTGAATATGATGTGTTTTGTAGTTATCAAATGATATGCTAAGTTTTGTTTTGGTATATATGATTTGCCATGCAAATATGTGCATAGGTTTGGTATGTTTTGAGTAAATATGCATGATATGTTTTATGTGATATA